>JACXGM010006479.1:0-32683 GCA_016801145.1 Umbra pygmaea | reverse complement strand
ATGTCCATCTTGTTATCTATCGCCATGTCCATCCTGTTATTTATCAGCATGTCTATCCTGTTATCTATCACTATGTCTATCCTGTTATTTATCAACATGTCCATCCTGTTATTTATCAGCATGTCCACCCTGTTATGTAACATCATGTCCATCCTGTTATCTATCACCATGTCCATCCTGTTATTTATCAGCATGTCCACCCTGTTATTTATCAGCATGTCCATCCGTTTATTTATTACCATGTCCATCCTGTTATTTATCAGCATGTCCATCCTGTTATGTAACATCATGTCCATCCTGTTATCTATCACCATGTCCATCCTGTTATCTATCATCATGTCCATCCTGTTATTTATCACCATGTCCATCCTGTTATTTATCACCATGTCCATCTTGTTATTTATCACCATGTCCATCCTGTTATCTATCATCATGTCTATCTTGTTATCTATCACCATGTCCATCCTGTTATTTATCACCATGTCCATCCTGTTATTCATCACCATGTCCATCCTGTTATTTATCACCATGTCCATCCTGTTATTTATCACCATGTCCATCCTGTTATCTATCATCATGTCTATCTTGTCATCTATCACCATGTCCATCCTGTTATTTATCACCATGTCCATCCTGTTATCTAACATCATGTCTATCTTCTCATCTATCACCATGTCCATCCTGTTATTTATCACCATGTCCATCCTATTATTTATCAGCATGTCCATCCTGTTATCTATCACCAGTGTTGGGTAAAGTTACTTTTTTCGTTACTTTTTAGTTACATGCTGAGTTCTCACGTTTAGGGAAGTCCCTATATAAGACAAAATGATCAGGTAAACAGACTTCATATCTTCACAGTGAACTATAAAACAAATAGAAAGAGTAAAGGAAATATCAATCATGGTCACCTGTAAGATTTGAACTCCACTCACCTGATCATTTTTTCTTAATTAGGGACTTCCCAAAACTTGTGAACTCAACAAGTAACTAAAAAGTAACAAGAAAAGTAACTTTACGCAACACTGTCTATCACCATGTCCATCCTGTGTTTTATCAGCATGTCCATCCTGTGTTTTATCAGCATGTCCATCCTGTTATTTATCAGCATGTCCATCCTGTTATCTATCATCATGTACATCCTGTTATCTATAACCATGTCCATCCTTTTATTTATTACCATGTCCATCCTGTTATTTATCAGCATGTCCATCCTGTTATCTAACATCATGTCTATCTTCTCATTTTCCACCATGTCCATCCTGTTGTTTATCACCATGTCCATCCTGTTATTTATCAGCATGTCCATCCTGTTATTTATCAGCATGTCCATCCTAATATTTATCACCATGTTCATCCTGTTATTTATCAGCATGTCCATCCTGTTATTTATCACCATGTCCATCTTGCTATCTATCACCATGTCCATCCTTTTATTAATCACCATGTCCATCCTGTTATTTATCAGCATGTCCATCCTGTTATTTATCACCATGTCCATCTTGTTACCTATCACCATGTCCATCTTGTTATCTATCACCATGTCCATCCTGTTATCTATAACCATGTCCATCCTTTTATTTATTACCATGTCCATCCTGTTATCTATAGCCATGTCCATCCTGTTATTTATCACCATGTCCATCTTGTTATCTATCACCATGTCCATCCTTTTATTAATCACCATGTCCATCCTGTTATTTATCAGCATGTCCATCCTGTTATCTAACATCATGTCTATCTTGTCATCTATCACCATGTCCATCCTGTTATTTATCACCATGTCCATCCTGTTATTTATCACCATGTCCATCCAGTTATTTATCAGCATGTTCATCCTGTTATTTTTCAGTATGTCCATCCTTTTTTTCTATCACCATGTCCCTCCTGTCATCTATCACCATGTCCATCCTGTTATTTATCACAATGTCCATCCTGTTATCTACAACCATGTCCATCTTGTTATTTATCACCATGTCCATCCTGTTATTTATCACCATGTCCATCTTTTATCTCTCGCCATCTCCATCCTGTTATCTACCACCCTGTCACCCAATAACCTATCACTATCCTTTTCCTTATCTGTCACCATGTCCATAAAGTTACCTATCAGAAACAACATTTATGGGCTATTTCCCAAAAGTGTTACAACAACTTGCATCCAGAAACACTTGCCCGCATGCTCATACAAACACATGTATACACACCCACGCACACATGCACACACTGCTTGTACTATATTAGTCAATGTAATCTATATTATTTATTTTCTACGCTGCCAATAAATACGCAAAACCTCAGATGTCAAAACAGCTTCTCTGATGTAACAGCATCTTTAATGTAACAGCTCATCTGATGTAACAGCATCGCTGAGGTAACAGCATTTCTGATGTACATTAAAAGCTCCTCTGATGTAACAGCTTCTCTGATGTAACAGCTCATCTAACAGCATCTACTGTATGATTTAACAGCATCTCTGATGTAACAGCTAATCTGAGGTAACAGCATCTTTGATGTACACTAACAGCTCCTCTGATGTAACAGCTCATCTGATGTAACAGCATCTCTGAATTAACAGCTCATCTGATGTAACAGCATATCTGATGTAATCACATCTCTGATGTAACAGCTCACCTGAGGTAAAATAATGTCTAATGTAATAGCATCTCTGATGTAACAGCTCATCTGATGTAGCAGCTCATCTGATGTAACAGCATCTCTGACGTAACAGCATCTCTGACGTAACAGCATCTCTGACGTAACAGCATCTCTGACGTAACAGCATCTCTGATGTAACAGCTCATCTGATGTAACAGCATCTCTGATGTAACAGCATCTCTGTTCTAACAACATATCTGATGTAACAGCATCTCTGTTCTAACAGCATCTCTGATTTAACAGCTCATCTGATGTAACAGCATCTCTGATATAACAGCATCTCTGTTCTAACAGCATCACTGATGTAACAGCATCTCTGTTCTAACAGCATCTCTGATGTAACAGCATCTCTGTTCTAACAGCATCTCTGTTCTAACAGCATCTCTGTTCTAACAGCATCTCTGATGTAACAGCATCTCTGATGTAACAGCATATCTGTTTTAACAGCTCCTGTGATGTAACAGCTCCTGTGATTAAACAGCTCCTGTGATTAAACAGCTCCTGTGATGTAACAGCTCCTGTGCTTTGTGATTCATCTTGGTAAAGATCTAGAATATGCTGTTTAAGTGTGGAATCAGATCACACAGGTCCAGGTAACTAACCAACCTCTATTGTCCACCTCCTCCCTAGTCATCTCTGCGCACACACACAAATGCCTTGCGCACACACACACACACACACACACACACACACACAAATGCCTTGCGCACACACACACACACACACACACACACACACACACACACAAATGCCTTGCGCACACACACACACACAGACACACACACACACAGGTCTCTGTGTGCCAGGACACATAGAGTCACAAATGGCAAGTCCTTCTCCATACTATAAAGATGCCAATGACTGTTGACACAAAGCAGTAACTCACTAGCTTCTTTCCCTGTGACAAATATGTTTTATTTTTTGCCTCTGTATTCCAGCACTTTAGATTTGATATTATAAAATCACTATGGCATTGAAGTGCAGAATGTCAGCTTCAATTTCAGGGTTTTTTCTTCATATGGGCTGATCCATTTAGAAATGACTGCACATTCTGTACTCATTCCCCCATTTAAGTTGCCAGAAGTAACGCTACCATTGACTTCACATCTGTCAATGCTTAAGCAGTTTTTTATTTGCAGTGTTAGTGTATGCAGAAAGGAGCTATCAATGTCTAATCTTAATTCTAGGCTTGGATTTGCATTTGGAGTCTATAGCTGCTGACATAATTGTCAATACATACAAGTCAAGCTGGCCATAATAAGGGTGGCATATAAAGGTAAATTAGACCAAACCAACACAAAGGGATGCAAAAATCAACTTCTTACTGTAGTATATAGAAGAAAGAAAACATAGGATAACTCAGCAATGACAAACTACCAGGTAGAAGATGAAAGACCTCTACAGTAGAATACGAAAAATTAATCACATTGAACAGATAAACAACAACTGTCCAACATTTCTAGAACATGCTTTAGGAGGTAGGCAGGGAAAACAAGATGACCTTAACATACTTATAGCCAACAGTGTTCTGGAAAGAAATAAAAGTGACATGCTGACAAACTGACATTCAACCTCACCTGTGAGATACAGTGGAGGGGTGCTATGTTTGGGGCTTACAGACGTGGCTAGTAATTGGTAACTTTGCATATTTTATTCAAATAATGCACCATTCTCCCTTAAAGGTGAAATTAAAATATATTTTGTCATCTATACATGTACATGCATGTCTTTTCGGTTTGCAGTGAAACAAAACAAAAAAGCTGTGAAACTAAATTATTGTTTGCTTTTTACATGAAGACATTTTAAAATGGCCTGGACAAGATCATTGATACTGTTACAGGATATGTGAAATAGTTATATTGTTGTGATACTTCAAGCAGACCATTGTCTTTTAATAAGTATCAAAGGTGTCTTCAATCGCATAATCACTAATTCTACCAGTTTAAATGGAGAAAAGTACTCTGCGGTTTTGTGTCACTGTGTGTATCACACTGAACTAGGAAAAGAGAAGGAAAACCAGAGAGTTGTCTGAAGAGGTTAGATGCATTGCAAACATAAAGCCTACAAGAACTTATCGAAAGAGATTGATGTTCCTGTGAGCACAGATGTTCCTGTGAGCACATTTTCTGCAAAAGGAAAATTCACCTAAGAATTTAAGGATTGTTGGAATGGTGGATAAAGAACCAAGGAAAACCTGTGAACAGATCCAAGCTGACATTCAAGCTCAAGGTGAAACAGTCTCAAGTCACACCATCTGTTACTGTCTGAATGAAATGGGCTCCATGTTCGAAGATCCAGGAAAACCCCACTTCTAAGAGAGAAAAAAATCCTGACTGTAGTTTGCCAAAATGCTTTTGAACAAGCCACAGTCCTTCTGGGAGACTTTAGGACAGAATAAACAAAAGTAAAGATATTTGGTAAATCACGACAACTCCATGTTTATGGGGAAGACAACAAATCTTTCAAACCTACCGTGAAACTCAAATCATGCTTAGTGATTGTTTTCGGGGGTTGCTTTGCTGTCTTTGACACTGTGTGGCTTAAATCTGTGCAGGGCATGATAAAAATCAGAAGACTATCAAGGCCTTTTGGAGTTAAATTTACAGCTCAGTGTCAGAAAGCTGTCTCATTCACAGGTCATGGGTCCGCCAGCAGGATAATGACCCGAACCATACTTCAAAACGCAGCCAAGAATGCAAGAGAAGAAAACTTTGGACCGTTCCCAAAGATGTTGTTTTTGACTTGTAAACAAACAGACATACCTGTACTGTATAGCTATACCAAGGAGATTTACAGAGCTAAAAAGTGTAATTTGGTTGACCAACCAAATCAATCATGGGATCTAAATTGAGCTTAACCTTTGCATGTTGAAGTCTCAACTGAAAGCAGATATCCCCATTAAAAAGGCAGAAGATGGCTGCAGTGCAGGCAGAGCATCACCAGGATGTCCCCCAGTGATCTCTTTAAGCAATCATTGTATGCAAAGTATGAGTGATCAAGTACCCAACATAGTTCATTTTACTTCATTTTTATCTTTCCATAGACAAATTGTGTAGAAATTGTGCTGTAGAGTAATTTCTAAATAGTTAATCCAATGTCAGTCTGTGCACAAACACACACAAACACACATGAACTCTGTCTTCATTGATCTCAGTGGGTTGGTATGTCAGAGAAATACACAGTGGAAGGCTCAATGAGACACCAGCAGGAAAAGTGTGGGATATCCCCACCCCCACAGCAATACAACACTGCTGCCATCCCCACAGGATGGAAACCTACTGACACCTACTACTCTTCAGAACTGGCATCCCTGCAGGATGAAAACCTACTCATACATACAAATGAACAGAATGGGCTATAGGAAAAAAACAGGGAGTGCATCTGCTCTATATTATTTTAGCTGTCCATTTTGTTTTTACACTTTGTAATGTGTATTTTCTTTTTACATGTTGTGTGTGTAAAACAGATAAGAATTAACACAGTTTGAGTCCGACTTTTAACACAACTCACAAGTTGGAGGTGTAACTTCAAACACATCCAAACGAACAAGCCTGACCTGCTGTGTCACCAACAGCTTGCCAACATCTGGCCCTGGCTGACCAATCCGATCAGGCAACAGCTGTGTACCATATGAATGATCAAACACAGTCCTGCACAGATAGGATTACCTGATTTTCCCCCACACTGAGACAGACCATTGAAATTAGCCAGCTCTACTCTGGCACATCTCCACTTCCTATACAGCATCTCTTCCAGTTGTTCAACTCACTGCTCCTCATCCTAAACCTCTCAGTCTTTAACTCAACACAGACACTTTGGAGATGATGGGAGATGTTGTTTCTCAGCTTCTGCTAACACAGCTAAAAAGAAAGTCCAGACTCATATAGCTTCGGCTATGTCTGGCTTCAAACAGAACCCCTGTACACAGAAAACTGACTTCTGCATTATTTAATCAGGCCCAAGTTAGATCAGATCACAGTGTATTTAATTGTTGTTTTACATTGGGCAGAATAAGGCCATGGAGAAAGATTGGTATGTCTCCGACCTGCAATGCCAAAACACCTGTCAGTGAAGGATGTCAAGCATGAAAAACCTATAGAAGTACATCTCTCTCAGCACCCGTAAACCCACATTCTTTGGGAATCTATTGATGAAGCCATCATCTCTGTGACAGTCTAACTTGTCCCTTATCTCTCCGCAGTAATTTGCAAAGTATAACTTGGCTCATGACTGGTACAACACCAATGGACAGGGATTATGTAATACTATATCCAGTGTCATATTTAGCAGTGTGCAATGCAATAACTATATATTAACTGTATATACTTTTTGCAAATGTGTGTTAATTATACTCAGCTTATAAAATGCCCCTGATACGTCTATGAAATGTTAACTCAAATTTGTCATTGACAGAAAATCATATCAGTGAACGTGCAATGAATCATTCACCATCAGGGAAAATACATTATACGCATGCCGTCCTTTGCTGTTATAGAACGTCGAATTGTTTGAAATCGTGAACTTGATTTAAACCTATTGACACTGGAGCTGTCCATGGTACTGAAACGAGAGAGTTCTTTCTCTGTGCGGATGGGACGCACATTCTTCTGTGGTTGTCCTGAAGTTTCTCCCACCCCGGTATATGTGCCTTAACAGCTAGATCGGGAATCGGTTCTTCAGTTTTCTCGTTCGTGCATGGTAGAAGAGAATTCAGTATTGCAAATGCATTTTAAGGTCGTGTTAATAATCAGTGTGCATATTATTCATAGTTTCCATCAGCCCTGAAAACAGATAGAGTTCTAAAAAGAAACACAACCAAAAACACATTTTGTCGTTTTCACTCACAACCAGTCACATGTTGCCGGACGACGGTGTTCGTATCATTTGCTAACAAGAATCCTCTATCGGTTTATTTGCGTATTGGTTTCGATGAACTTTGCAACTGATGTCAAAACGAATTTGATGGAGTTTTTTTCGCCAGAGGTCTGCGTGATGCGGTATGATCCAGCTGTACAAGGGGCAGCGCGGAAATGGTTAAACGCAGAAAGATCAAAGACGCGGAAACATCACAGCAACCCTGATTTGATCACGCGCCAACCCCCGGGCTGAATTTATAATCGTTGGGCTTTCTGTGTTTCTGGGTTAAACACGTCTGCTTGTATATTCTGCATGTATAACAGATATTTCGCAGCTTTTTCAAGTTTACTCAAAATTGTCAAATGATGGCTCTCATTAAAGTATTATAGGTCGCATGGCGACTTAAATTCATAACAGACTACATTGAAATTGGTGTACAGATTGCAGATAATGGGTTTGGGGTCGCTCTTTCATAAATTATTAATCTTTTTTATTTTACTCAGTAAGCACATGCACTTCGGAGTAATGTGTGAGTGAGAGAAAGTATAGTGTGCATGGAAAACAATAATGGTACAACAGTGTTCATTGAGAGGTCTGTAATGTTAGCAGCTGCTACTTTCGTAATATGTGCATATGTGCACTTTGTGAATGTATAGTGTCACTGCTCTTTCCCACTTTTGTAAACAACCATATAAGATGTGTCTAGAACAGACGCAGATGGACTCCAATCCAGGACAGAACACAGCTATAGCTGAAACTGTTGAAAAACGTCAACATTAAAAATGAGCTTCAGTTAAAAGCCAAATCTCTCAGTAGGCTTAAATCTACTAGGCACGTTATCCGGTTAAGGGATTTGGTTTTGAGTTTTTTTCTGTCACAGTGAGGCGATGGTGTGCCCTAGTCTTCCATGGGAGGATTATGTTACTCATAGAAACATCATGAAAATTGAATTATCATTTGATTTCATTATATTGTGCTCATCATTTTGAGTAACTGAGCATGCTATTTCTTTGACCACAGAATCTGGTTCAACAGCAACAACAATGCTACTTCAATCATCTAAGAATCCCCTGTCTATTATCAACAAACCGTTGACCCCTCTATATCTGCCCTCTTCCAATATCTCCAAAGAATAATTCTAAAGAATCCGTGTTGATCCTCTATGTAGGTCGTGACTCGGGTGTAAAAAAATATTCTAATGCAGACTTACTATGATTTAGAAAAATGTACGGATATTAAGCTGTAAGGGCAGTTTCCTGTTGATTTCTTTATTGTAAATCTGATTTAGTCCCATACACAGTGATATCCTGCAATCACGTTGGTCATTACCATGTCACTGATAGTGAAACTTTGTTGGCTATGTGACAATTATGAACTTTGTTTTTACACAGTTTGAAAGTGTTAGATAATTAGCATGGATGAATTACTCATTCCAAGTCCATCAACAATATTGCATTTCTAACAGTGAGGGGAAAGACAATGCTACTGTAACCTCTCTGGATCTTCCTCTCCTGCCCCCACTTCTGTCACTGTCTACTGTGACTTAGCAGCCAGATTAGTGCTCAAGTAAGTAAACACCATTAGCAAAGTCAGCCAGCCTATCAGAGTAAGGAACACTGAGTCCCATGTGACATGCTGACCTGCTGCATGTCTGTTTGCGTTTCCACAGCAACTTACTGTACTGAGAGAGAGTCAGTGAGGCACCCCTGTTGTAATGCAGTGGACCGAAGGATAGAGAGAATAACAACTGCTCAGATGGAGCATCTTTTCCATTTATTTGAGGTTGGATGAGCAGGTTGTGCATGGTGTGTTAACACAGGTTCGAGGGTAGAATCCAAAACCATTTCGTATTTCTCAATTTTGTTGCAACAGCTGGCCACCATTGTTGTTGGGCATGCTGTAGTGTAGCCTGCTGTAGCCTAGTGAAAAATAAGAGTAACTGATATAGACACATGGAAGTGGGACAAAAAGCATGTAGATATGAAATGACTAATACAAACATCCTATTCTACACTATACCTGATCATCTTAAAAATGCATTTATCAGTTTATACTATATACATTTATATCTGCAATATTTATCCACCAGGCTTAACTATACCTCATTATCTATGATATGTATATTTAAGGTTATATTATACCTAATTATCTTCAATAATTATCTGCCAGTCTATAATATTAGATTAGATTAGATTCAACTTGATATTAATTAATTCACAAAGCACAAAATGTAGTTTAGCATCTTTCCCAGACAGTGCAAAGTAGTATAACTGCAAATACTGTATTAGTGCAGATGATATTGTGGAAGAAATACCGGATGACTGTACTTTAGGTATAAATACATTAATACTGTGACTAAATATTCACTATGTACAATTTGTGGAGTATATGCACAGTGTACACTAGGTACCATTTATTTAAACATACTTTATATTTAATATACCTCATTACCTGAAATATGTTTTTTGTTTTACATAAAGGCGTAAATACTAGTGACCTTGATAATTATCATGCTTTTAACTGTTTTGTTTTCTAAGGTTGTTGGTAAATGTGCAGTTGTGTTCTTGTTTATCTAACAACTGCATGCATATTGGACAAGTATCAGTATGATTTTAGACCTTTCTCATGATAGGATCTACAGTACATTCATTTTGAATGATATTGCCAACACTTTGGATAGGAAACTAAACTTTGTTGCTTTATTTATTGTGTTGAGCATTCTGGTGCAAACTTGCTATTGTGTATCCCCTAAGTGGATGGGATTCAGTGTGAGAGAGTGGGTGTGTGTGAGTGTGTAGGGATGTGGGTGGCACAGATTTGTAGTGGATGAGGTAGGCTTTTCCACTTTTCCTACTGCATGTAAAGCATTTTAGGTGCCTAGAAAATTACTACATAAATCCAATTAATTATAATTTATTATTATTGACCTGCCAAATGCTTTTGATACAGTTGATTGATCGGTTTTGCTGAAATTAAATGGTTTCACTGGAAATGACCATTCACACCTGCTTAATATTTTGGAGGGGGGTACCTATTTTATTTTTATTGCCACGACAGTAAGAAGCACATAGATCCCAGGCTATTATTATGGATAGGATTGGATCTAAAGTTAGTACTGTTCACAAAGGAGTTCCACAAGGTTTTATGTTGGGTCCTTTATGATTTACCATACAAATTATATTTGTAACTCTGTGAAAAGCCATATTTTTTCATTTCTATGCTAATGATTATATGAGTACAATATTCAGCCTCATCTCCTGCACAAGCATTTGCATTTCTGCAGTTGGATTTTGTATTTTCAACTACAAAATTAACTTATAGAGGACCTGAAACAATACAACTGGATGATCTCAAAATGACTACTTTTGATGTTTCTTTTATAGAAGGATTCCACATAGGAATTTATAAATATCTTGGGATTTGGTTAGATGATAAACTCTCTTTTAAACACACATTGATAAAATGGGCAAGCCGCTAAAGATGCATTTTTCCCCCAATTTTCCTCCATTGCCAAATCCCACTAACTCTGCCTTGTCGGCAACTTCACAACTCCTTGGACAGATCTGTGGGATGGCGAGGGGCGCTCACATGGTTCATCCAACCACATGTCAGCCAGCCACCAATTATTTTCCCACTGCTCATCTAACATGAAAGCCTTTAGTCTGATCATGCACAAGTTGATTTCGTTCACCAAATATACTTGAACTTACAGGTGCCGTTCTGAACACAAGGAGTCGCTGGAGAGCAACGTGGCAGGATAGATAATCTGATTTATGCCAATTTGCGCTGTCTGGTGCAGGAGGTCCGGGGAAAGTCAGGGAACCTATAGTCAGGCTCGAACCAATGACTATCATATTATAGAATGTCCTGCAATGCAGGGAGTTAGCCCACTATGCCACGTGAACCCTCCCAAAATATGTATTTTTTATATACAAACTTGTCATATCTGTCACCTCAGCACAGAAACACAATTGTAAAGGACACTTTTGTCACTGTTTTATTATGGTGATTTTCATATTCATATGCATCAGCATCTGTATTGAAACCTCTAGATGCAGTTTTTCATGCAGAATTGCATTGTTTTACAGTGGTCAGGAAATGCTTATTCCAGTATAGACAAGGATAAGAATGTATCTGGGCCACCAGGTAATATTGATACCCGTAGGTATTTTAACTCCCACGCACTGTCCTTGCAGCCAAACATCTTTCTCATGATGCCGTCAGCCTGCTCCAAGTTATCGATAGACACTTTCAACTGGTTTTCCCCTCTGGATTCTGGGCCCTGTTGTCTCTCTCTGTGATTGAGCAGCAGACACATCTAAGCAGGACCAATGACAAAATAAAAGCTTAGTAATCGGTGACTCCATTACCCATAATATTAGACTGAATAATCAGCCAGCAATCATAGTGTTTACCTGGGGCCAGGGCTACCAATGTACTGTACAGGCTAATCTGAGGTTGGTGCTAGCGATATCAAAAATGGGCAAGGCTTGAGAGTATAGAGATATTGTTTTTCATGTTAACACCAACAATGTTATGATGAAACAGTCAGAGGTTACTAAGCAAAACATAGCTTCAGCTTGTAAATTAGCTAGAAAGATGTGTCAGCATTGAGTAATTTTCTCTGGCCCCCTCCCAGTTAGGCGTAGTAATGAGATCTAAAGCACAATCAGACAACTCAATTGCTGTCTGAAAATGGGGTTCTGCCCATCACATGAGTTTTTGTAGATTACTGGCTCTCTTTTTGGGACTCGCACACAAAAAGAGTCAAGCCCAACCTGCTGAAGAGTGACGTCCTCCATCCTAGCTGGAATGGTGCTCTTCTTTTATTTAGCAACATAGACAGGAGTCTAACTTCAATAGCCTCACCATGGAACAGGTGCACATTAGGCTGCAGGCTATTAGCCAGCCTGCTAGCCTAGTGGAGTCTGCCGCTACCTCGATCCAGGTTGAGTAAAACTAAACAAGGTGGTGTTCACCTTAGTAATCTTACTAAAATATAGCCTTCCACCATTTCTGTCATGAATGAAAAAGATTACAATTACAAAAAAGACTACTAAATGTTCGATCCCTTGCTTCAAAGGCAATCATAATCAATTAACTATTTACTTGTTTACATAAACATGTTTTGATTGGCTTGTGTGAAACCTGGTTTAAGCCTGATGAATATATTGCCCTTAATGAAGTCTTTCCTGGTTACATTGGTGAACATATCCCTGGTGAATCTCACAAAGGCGAGGGTGTCACCATCATTTATAACACTGATCTTGAAGGTACACCAAAAAAAAAACTGGGTTTGTGTCTTTTGAGGTTCTATTCATTAAATATATGTGGCTTACTCAATCAGTTTTTATCGCTACCATCTACAGAACACCTAGGCCATACACAGTGTTTCTTAATGCATTCTCTGAAATCATATCTGGCCTAGTTTTCATGGAGATACAGCTGTACTCATAAGTTTGCATACCCGGGCATAAATTGTGAACTTTCAGCATTGATTATGACAAAAATTGATTCATTGATTCAAGACAATAACAGAAAATACTTTGTGAACGCAGTAAATGTCCATTAACACACAGATCGAATATGCCTTTTAACAGACATCTACTGTGTTTATATAAAGAATTTTCTGTTATTGTCTTGAAGGAAATGTCCGTAGAATAATAGAAAGGTTACTGGCAGCAAATTACCAGTACTTTTTACATTTTTTTTTCACAGATTATTTTTACAGTGTGGAACTGCATATAGTTGGAAATGGATATAAAAAATATCCAAAGCCTTGCAAATGCCAGTCAGTATTGTTCAATGACTTATTAAGAAGCGGAAGAGTCAGGGATCTCTTGATACCAAATGAAGGTCAGGTAGACCAAGAAATATTTCAGCAAAAACTGCCAGAATAAATTTTTGGGATATAAACAAAATCCCACAGGTAACCTCGGGAGACATACAGGCTGTTCTGGAAAATGACGGTGTGGTTGTTTGAAGGAACAGAATACAACAATACTTGAACAAAAACGAGCTGCATGGTTGAGTTGCCAGAAAAAAAGCCTTTACTGTGCCAGTGCAACAAAAATGACAGGTTACAATATGCCCGTAAATACCTATAGTAAAAAGAATACCATCCCCACTGTGAAGCATGGTGGTGGCTCACTGATGTTTTGGTTGTGCGTGAGCTCTAAAGGCATGAGGAACCTTGTGAAAATTGATGGCAAGATGAATGCAGCATGTTATTGGACTAAACTGGCAGATCATTTGCATTGTTCTGCATGAAAGCTGTGCATGGGACACTCTTGGACTTTCCAGCATGATAATGACCCTAATCACAAGGCCAAGTTGACCCTCCAGTGGTTAAAGCAGAAAAAGGTGAAGGATGTGAAGTGGCCATCACAGTCTCCTGACCTTAATATCATCAAGCCACTCTGGGGAGATCTCAAACGTGGGGTTCATGCAAGACGACTAAAGAATTTGCATGACCTGGAGGTATTTTGCCAAGAGGAATGAGCAGCTATACCACCTGCAAGAATTCAGGGCCTCATAGCCAACTATCAAAATTGACTGCATGCTGTCATTGATGCTAAAGGGGGCTAATACACTGTATTGAGAACTGAGAGTATACAGACTTTCGAACAGGAATTTTTTTCTTAGTTGCCATGCTATTTTATGATTTCTCCCATGAGAAATAAAAACAAACTGTTTTGCCTGCTCATGTTTACTTTAAAAATAGTACATATATTACTAATTCTACAAACAAAAGTTTGAGCCCAACTGTAATATTATAATTTGTGGTTATTTTAATATTCTTATGGAGAACTCAAATGACCCTCTCCAAAAGGCATTTAGAGCAATAATTGACTCAGTGGGTTTTGCCCAACATGTCTCAGGACCTACACACTACCATAGTCACACGTTGGACCATCACATCAGTTATTTCAATTAGATTCCAACCGGGGACTTTTAAGAGCCGCACTATAAATTCTCTGACAACCCAAATGTTCTTAGATGCCCTTCCTGACTCAATCTACCATATAAATGATGTAAGATTTAACACATCTGTGACTGATCTAAATGAAGATTTACACCTAACACTGTGTAACACCCTAGATGCAGTAGCACAACTAAGAACTAAACATATCCACAACCAGAAACTTGCTGCCTAATATCAGGGGTATAGAGAAAACACCAGAACCCTAAAGCAAGCCTCCAGAAGACTGGAGTGGAAATGGCATTCTAACAGGTAGAAAGTATTTAGACTAGCTTGGAATGAGAGTACTCTACATTACCGAAATGTACTCACTTCTGCTCGATCGCCTATTTATCCAACTTAATTGAAGACCAAAAACATTCCAACATTTCTTTTTGATACACTTGCAAAGTTAACTAAAATGCTAAACTCTGCAAATGAAGTTGCCCTACATTTTGAGGGTAATGAATTCATGAGCTTGTTTGATGAAAAAATCATTACCATTAGACAACAAACTACAGAATACTCCCTTAAAAAGCATATTTATCCTAAACTCAAATGTCCTGAGATTGCACAGAGCAGTGCAACCTTGGATTAGGAAGGATTTTCTTTATCCTGTATCCCTTGAATATTTCACTAAAATAGTAAAGGCCTCAAAGCCTCTCAACTGGACCCTATTGCAACTAAACTACTAAAGGAGATACTCCCTGTGCCTGGCCCGCATATGATAAAAATAATAAATTGATCCCTAACGTCTGGGTGTGTTCAAAACTCCGTAAAAATGGCTGTAGTGAAGCCACAAAAAACTAGACCCAGAAAGGCTAAGTAACTACCGGCCTATTTCGAATCTACCATTTCTCAAAAAATTATAACAAAACGTGGTCACCCAGAAACTCAATGCATTCATATTGGCAATGTGGGTGGGTCTGAATCATGCCTGTTTGCTCCTGCTCAAGGTTTTCTCTGTGCTCGACCAAGTCTCCAGTCCCCCCTGTCTCAGTCCCCAGATGTTATGCTGCAATAGTTAATGTGCCAGGAAACTAGGGTCATTCTGTTCATTCTCAGTCCCCACTTAAGACTCATTGATATGTGACGGGGATGAGAGACAGTTTATATATTTATTTTTTGGGTCTGAGTTTTATCGAGGTACTAGACCTAAGGCATGCCCACTGTAATGTTTCTGATGTCATGTTGATTCTAGGAGGACCCAAACCCTTGGAACATGCTTCAGGACCATGTGGCCTGATGACTCCTTCCTGGCTCCGTCCTGTGCCCACCTCGCTGTGCTGGTGCCCACGTCACTGCTGTTGGTGATCACATTTCTGCCTGTTGACACCAGCTGTACATCTCCAGAATGCTACAATAAGACTATGGTCACAGCCCACCCATTCCTATCTCCATTTATGGAAACTAATTGAACACTTATAAACAATGCCACGTTAATACAATAGGTTTGTACCTTCAGAAGAGGACTAGCCACACCCTTTAGTCTGGCCACGCTCTAAGTTTTCTCCAAGGTTCCACCTAGGACTTTTTCCTAGCCACTGAGCATTACTTGTTGTTGCTTGCTCTTGGGGGTTTTAGGCCAGGTATTTGTCAAAGCACTTTGTGACTACTGCTGTAAAAAGGTCTTTATAAAATAAATTGGATTGATTGATTGATAAGAGCTCTCAAGACTGTCTAGATCTAGAGACACTGCAGGCATGCTCAGAGATAAGAATTGCTTTGACTATTATGCTCCTCGCTCATGGATTGTCCTGCAAAGTAACCTTAACCTTGATGCTCTGGTGCCCATTAGCAAATTTAGATGTGTGAGAATTTACCTTTATGTTTTTCACTCAGATTGCTTTGCCTAGTGAGTGTGGTTGTGATTGTGTATATGTCTTTTTTATTATTGCTGTATTACAGGGTTCAACTCTAAAAGAGATTCAAGTCTCATTTTTATTCTCTGTCAATATAGACAATAAATTACTGTGTATGACTTACACATACATAACACTATACCTCATTATATTTAATATTTACCTACTGGTCTATGCTATCCCCTATTATCTTCAATATGTATTGAACAGTCTACAACATACCTCATTACTTTTATTTATTTAAAAGTCTTAATCTCTTCCCTGTCTGATACTTATTTTACTATAACCAAGCCTGGTAGGACTAGTGTTCAGAATGGAACCCGTAAGTGTTACTATTGTGTATTTAGTCAAGTATTATATCTGTTCTCCATAATCCATTCTCAGCCTATTCACCCTCTTGGCTCAGTGAGAGCTGGCTGTCCTGTTGGTGGGGTGCATGGTTGTGTAAGGCTCTGCTGGTAGAAAGTTATATAAGGTTAACTATCGCTGTTGCACCAAGAGAATTCTGTTTTCCACATCCTGGTTATCAGTCCTTGTTTCTCCAGAACAGATGCTTTTCAGGAACTGAAAAGGACACTTCAGAAGCATTTCTGAATACACTTCTTGGGACTAGAATTGTTAAATGTTTTGACTACATTTAGAGTGGTAAGTACTTGTAAAATATGCAAAGAAAAACAAAACATTTTAACATTATTGTACATCATGTGCTTTGACCGTGTTATTTGGTACCTTTGCTTTGTGATGTTATTTCAGAAACAAATGGATGTAAAATCCACCTAGGAAGAGCTATAGAGAAATTGTTCAGTAGAGCAAAGATTTTAAGGCCCTTCTCACTGTGATCTTGGGAGAAAGAGACAAGGAGTGCGTGTTGCGTAGTAGAGTAATAACTTCTTGACTCTTCACTTTCCTCTTCAAGGTGCATGCAGTATATATGGTCTTAGAACTAGGTCTCTCACCACAAGGTTTACAGTCTGCCTACAACATAACTGCTTGTTCCCTATTCCTGGCTTAACAGGTGACCTCGAAACTACCTCTGGCTGCATTCAGAGTCTGGATGGCCTTAAAGGTATAGTTCAGAATTTGTATATTTGCCCTCATTTCCTTACTATTAGCTTGCATCACTCAGATGTTTTTATTTAGTTCAAAGTTTAATTTGGTAGGTGGCCACAGTAGCCTAATATGCTCTTCTTTAGCATCAAGCTGACCGGTAGTCTAGGTTTGTGCCTAGATGTCCATGTGACTTCCTAATTGGATGGTCACTGTGTCTTGGAGCATATGATCAGACTGGTCTGTAGAGACAAATGCATTTGACTAATCAACACACACATCTGAACATCAGAACACATGGCTATTTCTACTATTGCAAGCATAAACGTCTTTAGTTCAAATTGTCCAAAACAAGGGCAAAATGAGAAGAACCCAGTTTGACTTTTACACTTGTAACAGTGAACATAGCTATAAATGTTTTGATAGTGATTTGTCTATGGCCCACCAAGACAACTGCTGTAGAGTTTATTGTGGGAACATTTGAAAGCATATTGCTGTGGTTTTTATATGGCACATCCAAGCAAGCCAGCCAAAGATGTTCATGAATGAAAACACTGAGTGATGCTTCAGCACTACAGCTAAGTGGGAAAGGAGGTGTTACATTCAGTAAAAAAAACATGTCATATGGACCTCACAATATCTCCCTGTGTGGCACAACCAGGGGGAAAAGAACTGCTCAGACTAAAAAACAGATGGACAGAGAAAGAGACATTAAAGAGTGACGAAGGAATAATAAAGTAGCCGGTGCTTGCAGGATGGGTGGTGGCCCTGTAGTAATGGGATAAAATGACCTCACAGAACCTCTACCTAATAGCTTTCACCTACTACTCTTAACTAATACAGAACTAAGTGTCATATTTTGATATCTATCACACAGTCTGGTTCTTACCTCCATCAGAGTAAGTCTCGGTACCATAGCCATCCTGGAGGCCGTTGTTCCAGGTGCCCTCGTACTTGCCACTGGTACCCGTGCTCTCCCTGAGGCCGTAGCGCCCCTTAAATCCACTCGTCCACTCCCCTTTGTACACCCACTTGCCCTTGTTCTCCACCCCAATCCCGTGGCGCTTTCCCTGCGCCCAGGTGCCCTGATAGGTGTTCCCACTGGGCCAGGTGTATACCCCCACCACCTCGAAGCCGTGGCTCCAGGACCCTGAGTACTCTCCTTGGCCCTTGGGCCCGGTACAGATGCCATGTCCGTGGGCTTTTCCTTCCTCCCACCCGCCACAGTATGACCCCCCATCATCAAAGTTGAACCTGCCCCCAGTGGACATGCATGAAATAGGTTTTGGCAAATCCCCCAAACCTCAAAAAAAGCAAACAAAACACTGTTGGGGGCGGGGCTGGTGATGATGAGGAGGTATGGGCGGGGAGGATGACACCCACACAAATCACCCGGATTGACTTTAAAAACAAAGGTAAAGGGGAAAAGCCCAAACAGCCAGAGTGTAGTCCCTCCTGAGGCAGGAGCAGGGAAACTATTCAGACCATTGTCCTATAGTTGTGCTTCAGTCAGTCCCAGTTCAATCTCCTGCAGCCGGAGCTTGCAGATGGAAGAAGGCCCACACCAGCCATGCGACTTCCTTGTCGACACAAATGTAGCGAACCCCCTCTTCGTTGGGCTTTCAGTTCTAGGCACCTCCGTTAATGCAGAGACCCACCGGTAGCCTGTGTTTCTTCCTCTGAAGGGATTTTTTGGCTTAGCTCTCCCTGGCTGGTAAGAACCATCAGGCTCCACCTAGAAACCTGGGATCCCACGCAGCTAGCCGAGGACCAGACCCCGCAACATTTACAGCATTACAGGTCCATCTTTTTCGCCTGGCTCGGTGCGCTGTCTGATCCTAACACACTGAACATGCTCCTGTCGCACAGTGCAACACAGAAAAGGAGAGAGAAAGAATTTAGGATTCAGCTTGGTTTTCTCCTGACGCCTCTGCTAGTTAACAGTAATGCAGTCTCTTCACACATGCGCACACACATATGTACACTCTCAGCAACAGCAACTGCACTCGCTAAACATGAAAATAAACACACTAAACATGAGAATAAACAAACTAACCATGAAAATAAACACAGTAACCATGAGAATAAACAAACTAACAATGAAAATAAACACACTTACCATTAGAATAAACAAACTAACCATGAGAATAAACACACTAACCCTGAAAATGAACACACTAACCATGAAAATAAACACACTAACCATGGAAATAAACACACTAACCATGAAAATGAACACACTAACCATGAGATTAAATACAATAAACATGAGAATAAACACACTAACCATGCAAATAAACACACTAATCATGAAAATAAAACACACTAACCATGAGAATCACTAGTCATCTGATTGTTTTCCTCCTCTCTTTTACATCCTTTCCATCTCTCTTTTTCCAGTCCTTAAAGTGGTTTAGGGATGCTGAGGCATGTATTCTGGTTCCGTTGCGGATACAGATGGATGTGTCTTTTTCCTCGTTTTAACACGTCACAATCTTCATCTTTATGTATCACTGCCTGCCTTTTCGGTTTTATTTACCCCTTTTCTCCTTATGGTTGACTCTCTCTGGCTCTCTCTCTCTGGTGTCTCTCAAATCTGCTCATTAGAGTTGGACTGTTCCAATGCAGCTGACACCCCCTCCCCCTCACATGCATGTTCCCGTTTTTAAAGAGACAGAAGCAGCATCAAATCTAAGCCTCACAGCTTTTTCTATTTGCACGCTCTGCTCCCTTAGGCCGGCATAGCCATGCACCACATCTCTGTTCTGTGCATTAAACGATCAATCAATAATAAGTATATGGTAATAGAGGATTGCATAGTAAATCTTTTCATGAGGTGATATTCATCACAATCCCATTTAAACGTTAGATTTAAAAAACAATTCTGATTTAATGGTAATGATAACAACATGATAAAGAATTGCATTAAGATGTTTAAATGGAAACAATTCTTAAATTCCACTTCAAACTATCATTTATTTGTGTAATAGTTTAAGCTAGGGCATGGTAAAAAGATGGTTAAAAGACACATAAAGAGGCGTTAGATTTTAACATGTCTGTATTGTGACAAGGTAAAAGTCACGAGGCCATGGGCTTACAAAACAAACCGCCCTACTTGTGGTCTCTCTTCTGGTGCGTTCGGTGTGTTGTTGACTCCGCCTCCCTGCTTAGCCAATCACCATCCATCTCTCTCACACACTCAGCTGGCAAATTGGCCATGCGTTTATCCTATGAATTACCTGGGATGAGATCAGACTGAGCTGGCTGTAAATAGACTGAGAGGACTGGTATGAGAACCTATCAGTACTGGACATGGTGGGGGGGTTCCTCCTAGCCAAGGGTTTAAAATGTCTTCATTACTGGTCTCACAATTTGCTCTACGTAGAAAACCCTCATGAAGATGCCACTTGTGTGTAGTTTAGAAGTATGCCAATAGGCTCAGGAGTATTTCCAAGTACCCTCATATGGACTGGCCAATTTCCCCTTTTTGGTACACTTTTTTTTGGGTTCCCAGACTATCCTCTGGACAGATGTCAGTGTGGCGGGGTTGTCGATACTAATTACACAACTGCTTATCCGTTTGCTGGTTTAAGTGATCTAGCTACATTGGGTCAGCTTACTGTCTGCTTAACATGAGACACATAGTGGAGAGTGATGGTGAACTGAGAAAGGCACCATAGTTAGTGTTGTGTAAATCATAACTGCTTTGGTAGTAGAAGCATTTCTGTCATTTAGGCCACTATTTTACATCAACCAAATTTTTTCTCAGCTTCTCTTATTTATTCTGTCCCAACAGATATAATTTCACAATGGCTTCCATGCCCATAAGGGTATTTCACAATGTCTTTGAAACACAAACATCGTGCCTGAAGTTTCACAGTGGCCAAACCACTCTACTGGGGTACGGAAACAAATAATCATTTGTAATCCACCACTGGTGCCCATTCAAATTAGCCTTAAAATATCCTTGTTAAATCTAGTTAAACTTACTTTAATTAAATCTCTTAAATGTTCCAACATTTGCAAAGGCATTTTGTTTGATGTGTTTATTGCACCAAATGTTTGTGTCATCGTTATCAACCTACTGAATACAACTTAAAAATACATGTATTTATGGGATAGTTATGCTATTAGCATGCTAACACAGGAAAATATTTAGCACAGCTAGCCATCGCTAGCATTCACTGATTAAGTTGGTGTGACTTTTAAGTGTGATGGAGTTGATTGATTACTATGACAGGAAGCTAGTACATCATTCAAGACATCTCAATGTCAAATTATTATTCAAAAACGTTACATATATTTGTCATTATTGCTGGAAATCAGTGTTGGCTGCATTGACTTCAATGGAGAATGATTATTTCCGTACCCAAGTAGTGCCCGATTTCTTGAAAATCGGTCCTCCGGGTCTATACATTATACAGAAATAGTAAATTAATAAATACATGTATTTATTTATTTATTTAAATAATAAATAAATGCTAAAAACATAAATAAGCATACAATTAAATGCACAAAAAATACAGTAAATAAATAAATGTAGCCAGAAATTTAATTATACAATGAGACATAAATGTATATATATATATATATATATATATCTTTTAATTTGCCTCTTTATTTATTCACCTTTGTAATAATTACCTTATTTATTTATTGTCCTTCATAATCTTCAACTATGTTTATTAATTACATATTTTTTAAACGTACAATATATCGTTTTTGGCCGCTAGGGGTCTCTCAATCAAAACAAAAGCAAAGGATGACGTCAGGAAGTCGCGTGGGATGATGGGTTTTGTTATCGTCATCAATGACAACCTTCCAATCGAGTGTCTCTGGCAGAAAAATGTTCACTGACAAAATAATGTATTGTTAAAAATATTATAACTTTATTCACGTTATGTTTGGTGGTTCCCTGGAACTTAGAACAACTAGAGCAGTCAAAGGTTAAATGACGCCATTGACGGAAGACAAAATGAAACGTCCAGTGTCTTCGAATTATATTACAAATTTCTCTGTGTTTGAAAGTTGGTGGAAACATTTAGGATAATGTAAGTACACAACTTAGAAATATATATAATATAGGTATAGTGATGTTTGCTTTTTTAATGCAAAGTACATCTTTTGTTATTTTTTTGGAAAACTACATATTGTACCTTTAAATGTATGTATTTATGTGTATGTTGTAATATTTTTGTCTGTTTTATTCCTCCTTTGTATTTTTTTACCCTGTTTATTTTTCTTCAAAGCTATTTATTTCTGCCTGTCATTTTTACATTTCTGTATGCATTTCTGCCTCATTATGCAAATGAGGAGGGGCTGTGTCTTAATGGGTCAACTTCTGCCCATTGGTTGTTTAGCATTATACTGCATTCAAAGGGGGTACTTTGAAAAAAGTTTAAGAAACACTGCCATAGTATATAGGTAAGTGAGTCCGTGTTGATGGTTAGCAGTGGAATCACTCAGCATGACCGATCAGAGAAGAAGGGCTGTGCTACTCCAATGGCTGATAATTAAAGTGCAGATATGTGAACTCTAGTATGATCAACACAACACACAATCTGGGCCGTTTTTAGCACCGGGGCTGACACGTTAGCCTGGCAACACAAAATTATGCCGGCAACACAAACTCCGATATTTTTCATTTCAATAGCACTCATTTTCATTAATTGCAATAATAATTGTAAATTCATTACAAAGCAAGTGAATTGTAACCAAATGCAGTTGTATTGTGTGTAAAGAAACAATAAGAGTATGTGATAAAAAAGATAATTAACATGTTTTCAATGACAACGTTTCATTACAAACAGTAACAAATATGTTGTACACAGAATTTGATTGAATATATTTTTTGTGTCTCGTGTGAAAACATTATGACATTTGAAAACCATTCACTAGAGTGTTTTGTCCAACAATAGACAATTTTTAGCAACACATGAACATAGACCCACTAACTAACTATCTATGCACTAAATAACAATGATTATTGTAATGAACTACAACCGCTATTATTTTGAAAAGTAAAATCCAAATTTGTGTTGCCGGCATAATTTAGTGTTGCCAGGCGAACGTGTCAGCCCCGGTGCTAGAAACGGCACTGCACATAATCACAATATACACCTCCCACCTGTCATACTGGTGACTCCCACTGGAGAAGCCTAAAGTAAAGTCAAATGCATTAAATCAATTAATCAGTTTCAAAAAGCTTGAATTCTGTCGGTTGGACTTTTCAATTATTATAAAACATGTTCAAGTCTATTACTCTAAAAGCCTAGAGGTTGATTTGCTTGTCTGTGAGGCAGTGTGATGTCATCACTTTCTGTTGTAAATTTCTTCATGTGAGTTTATGCTAGAGACTTGAATCATTTTAATGTGTCTTTTGGGCTGATTCATATCTGATAGTTTAAATCATTACCAAACCAATTGAGATTCAAACCAGTAAGTTACATATTCTGAAAGTGTCTACAGAGTACAACCATTTTCTCTTGAAAGATCCTACTTGTTTTTCATGGGTTTAAAAACACAAAGGGCCATGCCCACTGAACCAAAAACAAATAGTCACTCCCCTTTGAAAGCCAAAATTAGTAATTTTTAGTTCATACAACTTTCTCTATGTCAATTATTTTGGCATCCTTAATATTTACCCAGTTGCTCATGTCCAATTCCACTTTGGCATTTTTTTGTCGGAACTCAAAACTGCAGGTGTTTAATAGATCGTAACGGTCTGACGTGACATTTCAAAGTGGCCACGCCCCTCTACTCGGGCACAGAAGAAACAAGTCCTTGAAATCTGCCGAATGCTCCCATTCAAATTACCCATTAAAAATTAACTTGTTTAATCTGGTTAATAATCTTTTATTAAATGTGATAACTCTTCATTCACTAGCAAAGATTTGAAGTGTTTATTACAAAATGTATTGGTGTCATTTTTATGACTTAGAAATTTATGCTTTCGTGTAAGTAATGTAGTTGACGATTAATATGACAGGACTATACACTCACTGGCCACTTCATTTGGTACACCTTGCTAAAGTTTGAAACACTTTTGTCTTCAGAACTGCCTTTATTCTTTAATATGGACCAACATTGCTAAGGAATATTTCCATCTATTTGTTCAATCTATGCCACAGATTCAAGAAAGCGCTGGAAACATTCCTTAGCAATGTTGGTCCATATTGACATTGTTTGCATCCCACAGTTGCTGCAGATTTTTCCGCTGCACGTCGTCCATGCTGCAAATATCCTGTCCCACCACATCCCAAAGGTGCTCGATTGCATTGTGATCTGGTGACTTTGGAGGCCAGTTGAGTACAGTGAACTCATTGTCCTGTTCAAGAAACCAGTTTGAGATGATGTGAGCTATTTGACATGGCACGTTATCTTGCTGGAAGTAGCCATTAGAAGATGAGTACACTGTGGTCATAAAGGAATGGATATGGTCAGCAACAATACTCAAGTAGGCTGTGGAATTTAAACAATGCTCAAGAGGCCCAAAGTGTGCCAAGAATATATCCCCCACACCATTACACCACCACCACCAGCCTGAACTGTTGATAGAAGACTGGATGGATACATGCTTCATTCTGTTTATGCCAAATTCGGACCCTACCATCTACATTTCACTGCAGAAATCGAGACTCATCATAAAGGCTACTTTTCACCAATCTTCTATTGTCCAGTTTTGGTGGGCCTGTGTAAATTGTAGCCTCAGTTTCCTGTTCTTAGCTGACAGGAGTGGCACCCAGTGTGGTCTTCTGCTGCTGTAACCCATCTGCTTCAAGGTTCGATGTGTTGTGCATTCAGAGCTGCTTTCCTGTATACCTTGGTTGTAATGATTGGTTATTTGAGTTATTGTTGCCTTTTCTATCAGCTCGAACCAGTCTGCCCATTCTCCTCTGAACTCTGCCATCAACAAATCATTTTTGCCCCGAGAACTGCCGCTCACTCAATAGTTTCTCATTTTCTGACAATTCTCTGTAAATCCTAGAGATGGTTGTGCGTGAAAATCCCAGTAGATCAGCACCAATCAAACCAGCCCATCTGGCACCAACAACCATGCCACATTCAAACTGACTTATATCACCTTTCTTCCCAATTGTGATGCTTGGTTTGGACTTCAGCAGATTGTCTTGACCATGTCTACATGCTTAAATGTATTGACTTGCTGTCAGTTGATTGGCTGATTAGATATTTGCGTTAATGAGCAGTCAAACAGGTCTACCTAATGAAGTGGCCGATGAGTGTTTATCATCCACAACATCTGGACGGGACCTTTACTTATCTTATTACTTAAAAATAAAATTCAACATGTTTGTTGCTGTTGCTTAAAATCAGGATTGGCTGCAGTGACTTCAATGGAGAATGATTACTTTCATAGTTCCTACCCAAATGATGCATGATTTCACAAAAAAAGTAAGCATGAGGCACCAAACGGGTCTGATTCCTTATCTCACTGCTTGTTAAACAAGGAAGCCTTTATTTGATACAATCAGCTTTTTTTCTTGTTAATGCTTTTCAGTGTATAAAGATGTTTGTTAGTATACAAATGGGGTGGACAAAATAATGTAAATACAACATAGAAAAGGTATGGGCAGCCATCTCATGGGAGTAATTAATTCTGACAAATTGCTCTGCACGTTCATATAATGGACAAAGAATTGAGGCCATTTTACAGAACCAGTTCATTTATGATGTTCCAATATTCTAGGATGAAAAATTGCCCAGATGTAACAATCTTCATCACCCTGCAAGAGAAGCTCTTTCGAGGCAAGGGAAACACCTATCTACAGACAATTCTGAGACGTATTGGTCTCCACAAAGTTTGCTGCTTCAGTGTTCTTAAATCTTTTTGTCAGTAGTTACTATGGTATACTGAAGTATAATTACAATTATTCAATAAGTGTCAAAGGCTTTTATTGACAGTTACATAACTGTAAGTTCATGCAAAAACTCAATATTTGCAGTGTTGACCCTTCTTTTTCAAGACCTCTGTAATCTGCCCTGGCATGCTGTCAATTAACTTCTGGGCCACATCCTGACTGATGGGAACACATTCTTGCATGATCAATGCTTATAGTCTGTCAGAATTTGTGGGGATTGGTTTGTCCACCCGCCTCTTGAGGATCAACCACAAGTTCTACATGGGATACTGTTGGCATGACACAGGACTGATGGTAGCGCTCACCTTGTCTTTTCTGGACAAGGTGTTTTCCAAATGGCCCAAACAATCGCCAGTCCTCAGCAGTCCAATCCCTCTACCTTTCGCAGAATACCAGTCTGTCCCTGATGTTTTTCCTGGAGAGAATTGGCTTCTTTGCTCCCCTTCTTGACACCAGGCCTTCCTCCAAAAGTTTTCGCCTCACTGTGCATGCAGATGCACTTAGACCAGCCTGCTGCCATTCCTGAGCAAGCTCTGCACTGGTGGTGCTCTGATCCCACAGCTGAATCAACTCCAGGAGACGGTCCTAGCGCTTGCTGGACTTTTTTGGGCACCCTGATAGCTTCTTCACAACAATTGAACCTCTCCTTGAAGTTCTTGATTATCCGCATGACAGAGTGAGCTCAAGCAGGGCTGAAATGCAGTGGAAATTTTTTTGGGGGGGATTCAGTTAATTTTCATGGCAAAGAGGGACTTTTCAATTCATTGCAATTCATCTGATCACTCTTCATGACATTCTGGAGGATGTGCAAATTGCCATCATGAACACAAAGGCAGAAGACTTTGTGAAAATTAGTATTTGTGACATTCTCAAAACTTTTGACCACGACTGTAATTCAAATGCTCAGAGAGAGTGACGTAAATGATTGAAATGCAAATAGAACCTCTCGCCAACTCACTGGCCATTTCACTTGCATTACACAAACACAATGCTAGTTCGATTTTGAGAGTGTTGTCATGGATGACGTGAAATGCCTTCCATGGCCTCCCCAATCACCAGGTCGAAACATCATTGAACCTTCATGGGAATTTCAGCACAAACTAAGTGCATGGTAGTTTTCCACACACTTTTCCTAAAAGAAAAGGGAGGCTTTTTTCTTGAAGAATTGTGCAATATCCCAATACACACAGTTCAGCCTGAATTCCAAGAGGGATTGGAGCTGTTCTGAAGGCAAAATGTGGCCCTACTCCCTAGGTCCTTGATATTAATATTTTGTCAGGGGTATCCTTTGTTTTGTCCAGCCACTGTATATGGAGGTTCCTCTGCATTTCGTTTTCATAATAAACAAACAACTTGAACCTGTACTATGTAACTTTTTTGAAAACTACAAAAACTGTGTTAGGAGTAGTAAACGTTAGGAGCATATTAGATCCAGGGATGAAAAACATCAACTTGAATAATAAAAATATAGACAATAGTAGAATAGCTAAATCGACATGTCACAATATCTAACTTGCAACTACATATTATGGACAAAATAATTATGTGTATTTTCAGAAATATGTTATATTGTTGCTGTGTTATTGCTGTGTTCAATAAAAACATATATATATATATATATAAAATAATTTTAAAACTCTATAAGTAAAATTCGGGTCGGACAAATTAATGGGAAGTTTTAGATTTGTGCAGAAGTGCAGATTTAATATTTATTCAAGAAATCTGGTGACATTTGTTGACCATAAAACCCACGCAAACGTTCTCTAGTCAGATGTTCCTGGCTTAATGGAGAGGAAATTGTTACAACAAAAGTAAACTGACAACTTTACGACTCTGCCTCCCTAAAAACTGAGCCATAGATTCGGAGTTCATCTATTGTGCTTTGGGACTGCAAAGCATAAACTAATAGTGACATCTACTGGTCTAATTGGAAAGTGCAACGTCATAAGAAGACGAGGCTAGAGAGTGACACATTCATTTTTTAAAGGAGCGGGCCGGGGCAGCGTTTTACCCAGGCGTCGATTTGCTCCTGCGGTTGAAGGACGCACAGTCAGATTCAATAGGTGGAAAAAATAATAATCAGTAATTGTTTTATAAAGCTGTTGCTAGCAATACTAATTGTATAGTGCATGTTGGTGATACGTGACTAGGCTTGTCCAGTCCACAACAACAGATTCAGCACGCTAGCAAATATGTGACATTTTAGAGCACCCTCAATAAAATAAATTCCATTAGAGAATACTTCAATATCAAACAAATGTATATTTAGCTTAATGAAACAAATAAATAATTCTGCCTAAAGTCGCTCTATTAGTTTAACAAGACATTTGAAGTGAAAACCGCTTTTTGTAACTCAGACAAGAGTGTAACTTGCTCTTTAAAAGTACATACCTGGAGACATGATGCATGTTAAAAAGATGTGTAGCCTATAGCCTACAAATACTTTTCTGACCAATCACACCAGCAACTAAGGCAAATGGCAAGCTTTACACCCAATCATTTTACCCTGGTGGGTTGGGTTTTGCTGGAAGACTTTGGGATATTGTAGGCCTACCACAGCTGTTTTTCTCAAATTCAGGGCAATGATAGAAATGGGGGCGTAATTACTTGCTTTTTTTTAAGTTACGGGACTGTTTATCGAACGAACACACATCCGCTGTTATCTGGAGCAAAATGTACATTCGCCAATAATATATTGTATAGAAAATACTGGGCATGTAAACTTTAAACCCTGTTAGTGTACTGCAGTGTAAGCAGGCGTATTTCTTAGCCGACACATACAAGTTCAACGAATGCTTTTAGGATTTCCATCGAAAATGATTTTCTTACAGGGAAAAATTAGAATTCCTGGATGTAAATTAAGTCGTTCATGCAGGACTATATGCTCAACATAAACGAACTCCGAGGGCTGGCTGGGAGAAATCCTGGATGACGGAGCGGCGAGTGCAATACATTCTCACGATACATTTGTTTATAGACTATGAAGAACGTTTTGGATGAGCCTACACAATACAACGATGTCGCGACGGACCTGCAAACAAAGAAAGTGGGTGTGCGGTAACTTTAGCTATACATATGTTTCTGAAAACTCTGGTGGCCACGGATACATTTAGTTAAAAGTGAACGCTTACTATTAAGGCACAAGAGTTTATATTTGTTTAAGTTTTGTAAAATAATCTACATGGAGGCGTGTCTAAATAATTATTGTGTTGCCATTCTTTTAAGGACGAATTACTATCAAGAAAAAAATAGATTTTTAATATTGTGAATTGTTTTTAAAATGGTTGAAAATCGGTGCACTGTTCAGAGAGAAGGGGTCTACCGCTGGTTCTCTGGTTTGAATTCTGCCCAGAGAGCTGAGTTCCTTTGTGGGCTTTTGGACCTCTGTGTTCCCATCGAACTACGCTTCCTCGGGTCATGCTTGGAAGACTTGGCCCGCAAGGATTATCACTCCCTCAGGGACGCGGAGATCAAAGCCAACAACCCCGCTGACCTCTCGAACCTAACCAACATCACGGACGACGTTGTGCGGAGCAAGCTTCTCATCTCCCTCGCTCTGCTCAGCTCTGACAACCGAGAAGCTGCTGGGGTTCTCTTTAAAACGTTAACGCACATGGACAGCATCATCAACAATTACAGCCTGCAGCTCAACGATGGACAAACGGAGGAGCAGATTATTCTTCTGTTCACCATGGCCTCCAATCACCCAGCTTTTAGCTTCCATCAGAAGCAGGTTCTGAGACATCAGCTGACCCAATTCCAGGAGGTCCTGCACGTCACCTGTGGAGAACAACCTGGGACTGGAGGCTGTGGGGGGACTGGCACGTTGGCCAGTATGACTTCCCCCACATGCATCCCAAACTACATAACTGTGCCAACACTTAGCTCCTGTCAGGCCGGGTGTTCATGTTGTCATAAGGTAAGTATATTCCAGTTGTCACTTCATACTGCCCAGTTTGAACAACCACTCAAGACACATTGCCAAGATAACACGCTAAAACGTTACCCGCCTTAAGGGACCAGGTTAAGAGGCCAACTAGAATCATTCCACTGTCTGCTGGCTCTACACTCTTCAGGTTGTAGGCATGAATAATAGTCATGACCTTCACAAAAAAAATTATTTGGGAATGGTTAAAAACATTTTGAGGATAAATGTTTTGATTTATCAGCGTAATATAATGTCACACTGTAACAACATTATAACTAAAATGATTGATCTATGTAGTGTTGCTACCATGGTCGTACACCTTATATTTGTGTGGGGAAATTGTATTTTAATGTGTAATGAATGAATAGTGACTTCATCATTACCTGACTTACCAACACTCTATGCCTTTTTAATCTGCCTCCCGCTACATACCTTTCTCCCTAGATTTTGCTTCCTACTGTCTTGTCAATATTAATACCCACAACAAATCTTTCAAAAATTATTATTTTAACAAATCAAAAAGGTTTTCCCACAGGACATAATGTCTTGTGTCCAATAATTGGTCCTAAACAGTCACACATACTGTCTATAGCTTTAGCATGCCTTTAGCTTATCATCAGATGCGGATGTCAACGTAACAATATGAGAAAGGGAAACAATTTCTTCCATAAAAGTTTATAGTTTTCTTTGATTTATAAAAAATTGTGATGTGTACAATTTAAGTGGCATTCGTCTAGGATTCAGTGTTTTTAAACAAAATAAAATATCTCTAAAGAAACAGCTGGACCTGTAATTACCCTACTTTTTACATGTGTAGTAGTGTCACCTATTTTAGACAGATGATCTGCACAGTTTCTCCTTAAAAATAACCAAGCCTTTATAATTTACATTTTTATATTTTAGAAATTTAGCAGATGCTCTAATCTAGGGTGAATTACAGTAAGTGAATACTGTACATTGAAGAGAAACTAGGTAAAACAACCACATCTCAGTAGTAATAGTTTCCAATATTCAAAATAGTGAATGGGCAATAGTCAATGTTGGAAAATTATCATACAATGAACATAAAACATTTTAAAAGACAACAGGCTGTCAGATTGCTCAGTGGTTAGGTAGTCAGACTTGTAGTCGGAAGGTTGCCGGTTCAAATGGCGTTGTCTTTGAGCAAGGCACTTTACCCTACAGTACGTTGCTCCAGGAGAATGTCCCTGTATTCACTTTAAGTGAGTGTCCGCTTAATGACTAAAATGTAAATGTAAAATGTGGACATTGACTAATTTAATAACTTATTGTTAAGTACACATTACTAGTGTCATGCGGGATGTTTTGTGAATATGGGTTGAACTTCTGCTGTTCTAGCCTCTAGGAATAGTGTTGACTAGCTCCCTAACTATTGAGATGGCTAGCAAAAAATAATACATGATCACATTATTAAGTATTATGATCACCTCTACCCTCACTTAATTCTGTTGACATTCCCAAAATATTAACTACATTAACCATTTAGACCCCAATAGAATTCTGGAATGCGGCTCTAGAATACTGAGAATGTAAAAGAAACAGACATAGTACAAAAACTACAAATAATTTTCAATTACAGTTTACCTTGTTTTAAAGAGCACAAACTTCTCTTTAATGACAACAAAATTATGTAATTGAGACTAAAACAATGTTTGCCTTTCATTTTTAGATACTCCCCATCAAAAACAATAAAAGAAAAACAAACTATACAACCAGATTTCTCAATCAGAATATAATATATATATTTATACATATTATTTGCATATATTTAAATATAGACTATGACCCCCTCCCTTCACTCATCTATCCCTCCAATCAACTTTAGATACTCATTCTTTTTGTCCTCTACCATTAAGCCCTGACTCTTCCTAACTTATAGTTGCAAGAGAGAATGGGAAAGTGATGAAATTAGGATACATGTGGCCAGAATAATCATAAATAGGTTAATTTTCTGCTTATATTTTTCAGTCTTATTGATAATCAGATCTACACAGTAAACACACTTCAAGACCCAAGTTCTATAAATATTTGGAAAACATTTTTATGATGTAACAAATCCTCAATATGATGTCATGTCCTCAGCAAATCGTAAAAGTCATGGCTCACAGAATATTTTTAGGTAGCCTGAAAAAATTACCAGAGATTTAGATGGCTACTTGGTTCACTATGAAAAGCAGCTATGTAGTGCTGAAACGATTCTTCGAATAACTCGATTACATAAATGTGACGACACAAAATGATTTGCCTCGAGGCTTCGTTTAATCAATGTTTCCGACGTTGTATCGCGCACGGTGGTTCCGCACGGATGATTATTACTGTCGCACACCGGGCTCACGCTGCTAGCGACAATGACTCTGTCTATTTATTATATAAGCAATCCAGATTGCAAATGTAAATGGTCTTATTAAAATATTAGTAAGTAAATATGTCACACTTTTCTAATAGAGTTTAGTGGCATATTTTCGAAATG
>JACXGM010006478.1:0-32807 GCA_016801145.1 Umbra pygmaea | reverse complement strand
TAGGTGTTCCGTTGGTCTTTACATTCAGGCTGTGTCTTCAAGGAAGAGGGGTGATGCTTCACACCTCCCTGCATCCTCTGTATTTGCGTCTCTAAAGAAGCAACTCCGGGAAGGAATAGGTGTGGGGTAGCCAACCAGGTTGAAAGCCCTTAATATCTGCATATCTGTACTGTAAACACTTTAAACTTCCACTACAGTTTCACCACAGGAAAGAGTTGAATTTTACTTGTGTTCACCAAGGAAGTATGAACATGGAGTGAACTCTGTGCTTTAGGGAAAATTTTAAAACTGTACTGGACATTAATCGTTATCTTAGTATAAATTTTCAAAAGTCTGACACATTCAATATTTCCCTGTAATTACAGAAATGTTAGAATAAATGCCTAAAAAAGGATGAATGCAAAGCGTATTGTACTGGACATTAATCATTAACCTAACATTGATTTTTTTTAAAGTCTGACATATTGAACTTCGTTTATATCAATAGAACATATATTTTGCCATAATTCGGTCGCAGAAACTAAGCCCAGTACCTTCCCCCTTATGCTATGCGCCTTTAGAGAGCTCTGCAGAAAACATCAGTGTTAGTTCGTTGTTATGATGCATCAGCAGAAAAGCTAGCTAGCTAACTATGACAGCACTGGTTATCTATGTTTTTGAGGTACCACAAACACATACTGTAACATTTTTTAACATGTACTTGGCAAACAGTTTCATCCTACCCCTTTACCTCACGCATCAGTGGTGAGTCATTGTAAACGGACCAGGTGAAGAGCTGCCGTGTGACTCCAGGTTGAGGGAGCTGTGTATCATCATAACTGTTGCTTGAGACTGGCAGGAGAAGCAGGTGCATGACGTTTTTTTACCCTTGCCCAAAACCTGTTATTGGCTCAGCACTAACATTAACATTAACAATGAATTAAACAACAATGCCTATTCACCTTCTTCCATGTCGGTGTCTGTACAGCCCCCAGAAAGTAACTCTGAAACGATACTCTGTTACTAATTTGCATTACTTGTGACACACTACTACCTACCCCTGGTTTTACGAAATGTGCATAGGTATTTGTCATGTTAACTTTATAATCACTTTAAAAAACATAGAATCAACACGTAAGATACCAACTTTGCTCACAGCATGAACCTTTATAACAGAATAGTCTATATAAACTAAATCAGTAGACAAAGTAATTTTTCCTCAGGAATCAACTTGAATGTATACTGCCCTGCAAAGGCAAAATGCCTTAACTTTAAATATGGTCGAAAAATGAGTTACTGTCATACTTAACGTGGACAAATTTATATTGAGTCCATTTTTTGTTTTAGAAAATGGTGGGTTGTCTTTGCAACATTTACAATATTCGGTCTACAATTTAAACACTTTAAAGTCCTTTTTCTCAGTTTTACACTCTGGAAAGTTAAGGTCTGTTGCCTTTTGTAGGTCAGTATAGATGGCTACACCTCGTCATATGCATTGGGCTAAGTGAGTAATATGGAGAACCAAAATGTATCTGTTTGGGGAATTTGGAATTACCTTTATTTATATAATATGCATCACAACATTTGAACAATAAGATGGAAGCACTTGCAAACAAGCTGCATAGAATGCAAATTTGTTTTAGCTGCCTTATAGTGTTGGAGAAATTATTATTAATATTGTGACTTTTCAAATTATTAAAAAATATTGATTATTATTATTATTATTTCATTTTGTTGAATTCCATGTTAATATCTGGATTCAAAAAATCCATCCGTGATCTCTGCAATACGCAAATCACAAGGCCCTATTTCTATTATATCAAATATATACAATAAATGCAACTAAACAGCCCTGTTACTTTTGTTAGCTATTTTAGTCTTCCTTAGTATGAGATTTTATCAGTATAGAAGACACATGTTGTAATGTGTTTGGTCAATGCATTTGATTCTGCAGGTGATGGGATGTAAGAGGTTGTCTGAATTTACATTACCTCAAAGATAGAATAACAAGACAAAAATTAAACTCAAAATAATTCATTTTAGTTTCCCATTTTAGTCTTCATTTTTTCTCTCAAAAAATTAAGGGAACATCGGGTCTCGATGAATGAAACAGATTAAAGATGCAAATCTTTACCGTACATTGTGTAATTCGTTGAGAACTAAATGAAGTAAGAACGGTCTATGGAAACCAAAATCACCCACTGATTGAGGGCTTGATTTAAACTATAAATAATTAAAATCACAGGCTGTTCCAACTTGCATGAATTTCATCACAGCATCTCATGATGTGACTCAGTAGTGTGAATGGCCCCCACATGCATGTATGCACTCCCGAAAACACATTCTGTCACATGCTCAGTGGGAACCTGCTCTTATTTGTGAAGAGCATGAGGCACCAATAGCGGACCTGCCAATTCTAGTGTTCTCTGGTGAACACAAGTCGAGCTGCACGGTGCTGGGCTGTGAGCACAGGTCCCACTAGAGGACCTTGATGGTATTGAGGCCAGATTGAAAGTAAGTCCAGGATACCGGGGTTAACACCCCTACTCTTGTGAATAGTGCCATGTGATCTTTATTGACCACGGAGTGTAAGGAAACCTGTCATCTCGTCTGAAAGATGGCTCCGTATGCAGGGCAGATGTCCCCATCACTGCCGTGGGGCATTTGGAAGGCTCCCTCTTTAGAGGGAAGAATGCCCCCTACTGGCCCTCCAACACCAATTTCAGCAGCATTGGTCTTCCATACAGGGACTAACCAGCGCCGACCCTGCTTAGCTTTAAAAGCAAATCAGCAGTGGCATACAAGGTGCTATTCTTTTGGCATCTGATCTGTCAACCCCTTTGCATTACCACGTAAGTCAATTATTGTCAATGGAGCAGTTCAAAACTCAAGAGTTGGAACTGCCACACTGGAATGCATTGCATAATGTGCACTGCATGTGTTCAATATTTTCAACTATGTAGTACAACTGGATGTGCAAGAAAGAGAGACTATAGCTACGTAGTGAAAATCGGTTTCCGAATTGGACCAATAATATATATTTGATCTGCTCAATATTTCAAATAATTGCTAAAAACATATTAAGATATCGCCATCACCTAGCTCTCATTTTCCAGGTAATTATTTCATGGTCAACTGACAAGATAGATAATCCTATAGCACAGCTATCTCAGTCAGTGGGCGTCATAGGGTAGGGCAGAGAACCCAGAGAATCCACAGCTTTGTGAATCATATGTGCATGTGTATGCGCAATCCACAAACCTCAGCAGTACTATTATTCCCAACACTGCAACTGCTGATGTTGTTTGCATTAAATTATCACCATTTAAAGAAATTATTATGTTTTTAAATTTGCAGATATATAATAACCATTTAATTTTAATAATTAACAGTAAATTACACATTTTAAGCAGCAATGAAAATACCTCTGTGATATAGTAATGTCAGGGTAATGTACTGAAAAGATCATTTGAAAGATTTAGATTAATAACTAAACTTGATTGATGAACCTGAATGTCGTTAAACATTAACATTTTAGTCATTTAGCTGACACTCTTATCCAGAGCGACTTACAGTAAATACAGGGACATTCCCCCAGAGCTACTTAGAACAAAGTGCCTTGATCAAGGACACAACGACATTTGGAACATTCAGGAATCAAAATGGCAACCTTCCAACTAAGTCTGACTCCCTAATTACAAAGCCAACTGTACCCCCACATACCACTTGTATAGGTGGTAATAATACATTTCATTAAATTTGCTTATAAGGTTGCCTTGCTTTCAAGTAAGGCTGCCATCCTTGCTCGCCTGAGCTGTAAAAATCATATTAGCACAAAGCCTTGGGTAGTCATCTCGCTTCAAATGAAGAATGCTATACTTAAAACTGTATAATCTGAACTGTAGAAGTTTAGACAATGCTGTATAAATATTGCCATAGATTTGGTAAATATACATGTTGATTTGGCGAGCTGTAACCACTGATGAACAATAAGCAACATGCGCTGAAATAACAAGATATTCTCGGCAAATACCGTAAATATGGTAGGCTACTTCTATAGCTCTAAGTAGGCTATAGATAATAAAAATCGGAACCACTTGTGTTCGTAACTACATTGTTGATGGCCAGAAATGGCCTGAACAACATATTGGTAGCTTAGAAGTAAAAAAACTGTTGTAAATGAACTATTTCCATTCAGTAATTATAGTTATTTTAAACAATATAATAAAATATAGGACTTAGACTATCTGACACATTTACCATCTTAATTGATACTTGATAATTTTGGCTTATTGCCAACAATTAGTGGCATTTATCAGTTAGGTTTTTCTAAGCTGCCACACAATACAAAGATTTTGGGGTTACATGTTTCTGTTATCAAAGTTATTTATTAGGACTGCTGTTGATAGTGTGTAAAAAACATTAAACCAATTGATCTACTTTTTTAACTGTTAGTTTTGTTTGTCAGAACAGTGTAAAATCATGGTATTTTATGGTATTATTTGCTATTAATAAGCGTTCTCTGATGGTTTTACATTTCTTACAAATAAAACTAGTAAACTTTAGGAACTAGGGTATTGGATCCAGTGGTTGAAAACATCACCTTACATTATACAAAATATAGAAAATAGTAGAATAGCAAAATCTACATTTCACAATATCTAACTAGCAACAAATGCATATTATATACAAAATAATAATGTGTATTTTTGGAAATTGGTTATATAGTTGTGATTTTGGGAATTGATGCTGCTGAGGTTTATGGATTCCACACACATGCACTGCATGTTTTTATCAGCTGATCATGAAATGCGCGCATCACACTGACTGACTGTGGCAACATGTTGAAAATGGTCTGTCAGATTTTGTGGTTGAACACGTAAAAACTGCATACTTCAGAGTTCTTTTGTGAGCTACTCATTAATGCTCTATATGATGGATTGAGACCTACACTATTTCATCAAGCAAATAAGTAATAGGCTTGATCTTAGGTGTACAATGGTTAGACTGCAGTATTTGTACTAAATGTTACAAAAAAGCATGGCCTCCTTCTAGGCTGTTTATTATGTTCACTGAGTTTTAAAAGTATTGCCTTGTTGTTTTGCATCTATAACCACACTAATTACAGCTGACCCCTAGGAATGTTAAGAGTGGAGAGGAACAGGTACCAAATCAAAACTCTCAACACCTTTCTCATGTGCTTTGGTGCAAAAGACAACGGATAATTGATGTGGGTTGGCTATTATAGTAATTATGAATCTATTCTTGAAGCTAATTGGTGTTAGAGAAGATAGATGAGTAGGTATTTGAAGAACAGTTCTGTTCACAAATCTTTATATAGGCTTGTGTTGTTTTACTAGGTAAGGGTTCTTGAATCTTTAACTTTCTATTTTCTCTATTTTGGTACTCTACATTTTAGAGAAGGTAAAGCGTGGCTGTCTCTGTTTCCACTTCCTAATATTGTAGGAAGTTTTGTATTCGCCACCATATTTAAAATTAACCCTATTTAAATCCACTGACAATTTCTTACAATATCCTTTAAGCGCATGCACTAATATCGGCGTTGATTATATTTCAAGTTTAAACTCACTTTTGTCTGTGATGTACAATACGGATATTAGATTGATGTATATGTAAAGTAGGACTATAATTGACTTGAGGGTAAAATGACTGCACCAACCCATTACTTTCATGTTGTATTCATTGGTTTGGGTATCCAGACCAGCATCTGTGATACACTACCCACACTAAGTATTATGAAACTTTGGATTTATCTAAACAACACTATTCATATTTGTTTTTACATTTATTTGACAAAGTTAATTATCATACTGCAAGAGCAATTTTTCAAGTATGCTGTAAATTGTTTTTGTTAATTATTACAATGCTGGATATATTTAACTGATTGTAGAACATTTCACTCTGTTACTAGTTTGGCATATACCCATGAAAGCACAGTACAGTGATTCTTAAATTTTGTTTTTGGGACCCATCGACATTTAACTATTTTTTTTTGTTAGCCTAAATGACAAATCTGATTTACCTATTTAATGATAAGTTCAAGTTGGTTTATTTATTTTACCAATTTTTCTCTCCCAATTGGTCATGTCCAATTCCCCTGACCCTGCCTTGTCGGGAACACCTGATCAAGTGTGGGATGGTTAGAGGGTGCTCACACTTGATAAGTTAAACCAGGTTTGCTAGCTCTGGATTAGTTCAAATTTATGAAAAAGCTAGGGGCCTCTGAAGAGAATTTAGAGAACCACTGTGCTGGTATATCTCATTACTGGAATATATTTATATTTATTTGAATTTGATATTTAAATTAATAATAATAACAATTTGATCTTTTTGTGTTTATTAAATGAGTGAATGTAGGCAATGCAACTCTTTTAATGTCATTATGTCTGCAGCTTGCAATGTGATAGCCTAGGTTTTGTAATGATTATATTTATGAATGTAGTGCATTTTGTCTTTTTTTGTTCACAAACATACTAAAAGATTCAGTACCCTGAAGGAATATCAAGATTAACGTGTCCCCCATATTTATTTTTGTAAGATTGTTTTTTGTTTTAGCCAAATTGCTAAATTGTGAACCATTTCTTTTCTTAACTTCAAATCAGGATTCTTACCTCACAAGTATAAACTATAATATTTATATATGAAATGTCAAATGCCTATTTATATTATGGTTTAAACTACAGTTCCGTCCATTCAAGGAAAAATGTATGTTTAACCAGCAGAATATTTCAACTGAAATTCATTCTCTTTTGGGTACTGCATCTTGAGTAATATATAATTCACTACACTTGATATAGCCTTTTGTTAACCATGTATGATTGATCACTGTGAATTGAATTAAATAAATTATTCTGAAGTAATAACTTTTTTCTATTTATCCTATTCTCCAAATTCCTAGCTTCCTGTTAACCATCACATTACAAGAAAGTTGTAGCTCGGACAAAACTTCACAACAAAAGGCAAAAACAAGCAGGTTATTCTGTGTTAGCAGTCACCTGCCGTCCCTGGACCCTGACAAACGTTGGCGACAAACTTTGGTAAATCCAGAGTAAATAAAGTCTTCTGGACTACATTTGTGACAAAATATTTTTTTATTGAGACACAGAATTTCAAGAACAAAATAAGTCAGCAAGGGTTATTTTTATATATGACATGACATTTATATACACTGGTCAAATAAATTAAGGGAACACAAAATCATCACAGTACCAAGTCAATTAAACATCAGGCATATCAATATGTCCAGTTAGGAAGCATACGCAATTGTGAATCAATGTCACCTGTTTTTGTGCAAATGAAAGTGAGAACAGGTGCACTGGAGAGCCAACAGCAAGAAAACCCCCTAAAAAGGGAATGGTTTTCCAGGTGGTGACCACAAACAATTGCTCCCTTTTCATCTTTCCTGACTGATTCTTCTTCAGTTTAGCATTTTGCTAGTATCCTTGTCACTACTGGTAGCATGAGGCGGTGCCTGCAGCCCATTAAGGTTGCCCAGGTAGTCCAGCTCCTCCATACATGTCGTCGCAAGAATGTGTGCTGTGTCTACCAGTCTCAAGAGCATGAAGGAGATACCAGGAGATGGGCCGTTACACAAGGTGACCTGAACGGGGCCGTAGAAGAGAATCAACCCAGCAGCAGGTCCGGTATGTGCTCCTTTGTGTGAGAAGGAGCAATGCCAAAGCCCTACATAATGACCTGTTAAGCATTTTTCTGACCAAACTGTCAGAAACAGACTCAGTGAAGGAAGCATTAGGGCCCAACGTTCTCTAGTGGGACTTGTGCTCACAGCCCAGCACCATGTATCTCAACTGTAATTCACAAGAGAACACCAGAATTGCCAGGTTCACCATTGGCATCCCGTTCTCTTCACAATTGAGAGCAGGTTCACACTGAGCACATATGACAGACGTGAAAGAGTTTGGAGACGCAGTGGTGAATGCTATGCTACCTGCACCATCATCCAGCGTGACCGGTTTGGCAGTGGGTCAGTGATGGTCTGGGGAGGCATATCCTTGAAAGGTAGCACAGACCTCCACGTGCTAGCCAGTGTACCTGACTACTGTTGGGTACTCAGATGAAATCCTCAGACCCATTGCAGTGGGCCCTTAGCTCCTTCCACTGCAGGAAAATGCCTAGCCTCATGTGTCTAGAGTGTGTAGGTAGTTCCTGGATGACTACAACTTCCCCAGACCTGAATCGAATTGAGAACCTTTGGGACGTTAAGTTTCAGTGTATCGGACGCCGCCAAGTAGCGCCACAAATTGTCCAGAAGCTCACTGATGCCCTGATCCAGGTCTGGGAGGAGATCCCCCAGTATACCATCCACTATCTCATCAGGAGCATTACCAAACATTGTCGCGAGTGCATACAGGCACGTGGGGTCCATACACACTACTAGGTCACATTAGGATTTGCCGTGATGAAATTCACGCAAGTTGGAACAGCCTGATTTCAATTGTTTACTTTGATTTTTGATGTGAGTTTGAATCCAGACTTCAATCGGTTGGTGATTTTGGTTTCCATTGATCATTGTCACAAAATTTTGGTCTCGAATCGTTCATTAAGACCCAATTTGTGATTTGGTTGTTCCCGTAAATTTTTGGAGCAGTGTAGTTTCGCCGATATATTTCATTAAATGTAATATTTTATATATATTATTTTTCAATGGAATCTACAAGAAATCTACACCATAGAAATCATGGTGTGCAGGCACTCTTTCCCTTAATGAAATGAATAGAGCATTATATTTTTTTTGTAGTGGAATGTAATATAACACCTTTAATACAATCAAACCAAATGAATTGGACAAGTCTTGTTAAGGTTATCATATTTTCTGTAAATTTCATGTTATGTTGATATTAGTAACATCATAGCAATTTTTTTTGTAAAATCAGCTTATTTGCCTATCAACGCATGGGTTACACTTTATTTGGAGAATCCGAAATTCCATCTGTAGGTGCTCTACAGATATTTTGTTGATTGATCATCAACAAACTATCTGTTGATAAGCAACTAGTTGTGTAGTTTAAGGGTAAGGGTAAGTTTAGAATATGTTTTTGGGTAATGGTTAAGTTTAGGATTAGGGTTAGTAGATAGTTTGTTAAATTGTTGTTGATAGTCTGCAGATAATCTGTAGAGCATCTACAGATACACTTTTTGGACTCTCAAAATAGTGTTACCAACGCATGCATAATAAACACATGTTTAATATTTCTCGTGTTTAGAAAAAGAATATGAACATGATTTAAACTTGGAAACAGAAGAGAGAGGATGGATAAAAATGCACTATTATAAATCTTATCAACAAATCAACAGGCTACAAATCCTTGGATCTAGCGATTTGTTTTGTTATAAATAGGCTACATGCTTTTGTAATTCATCCTTTGCAATTATTGATGTTGTATTTCTCAAGCATCCATTATTTTATACCTTTTCATGGCAAATCCCATGCAACACATTTGATCTGCACACATTGAATGATAATTATCACTAATGAAATATTACTGTGTCCTTCAGTTATTTGATAGCTCAAAATGAAATTGCTGATCCAAACACCCAATTATTTATAAATGAAAATCATGGAAATTGTCATGGGTGCCTAAACTTTTGCATACGACTGTGACCTTTAACTTTCTACACCATCAAAATAAGATCAAAACAAAAACACATTTTAAATGGATTTATCTGTAAAGAATATACTGTAACTGGTGGATTTTTATTTTATAGATTTTAGAACCTAATGAGCCCAAATGCAGAAGCCTGTGTTTGTTGAAATAATATTTTTTTGTATCAATTATACCTTCAACAAACACAAAACATTCTTCATTTAATTCATGTTTTATTTAGGCTGATAACACAATATGTGTGATGTGATTTCTGAATGCTGTGATGGCTGGCTGGAGGCTGCTGAGGGTTATGATGCTAATAATGCCAGCCAACGTTAGCGCTGTCAGATAATGGCGGTGTGAAAGGTCTGGTGTTTCTGGTGTTAAACACAGAAAAAGTGCTTATTTCAAGGGTTTTGTCATGATATGATGTCAACTGAATACAGTAGAAAGATCTTTTTCTGAAAAACATAGTGCCCTTAAGTATAGGGAAAAAAATGCATATGAAAATATGATTCAAATGTGAATGCAAGGCAAATGTATTGACTGTCACCTTATTGCTTTCTGTTTTCAACAAAACCATTTTTATAAACTAAGAATAATAGCACTTTCAGAGTGCCATACCCCATTTAATGTTAGCATAAGTAATGGGTGAATTCAAATTAAAGTGAATGTAAGAAGTATAAATCCAGTATTTACTCACACCCTAACTTGCAGTGTTTCAACTCATTGAAACCAAACTCTTGGTGTCGTCCATTGAGATGCTTGTCCAAGCCTTTACTGCAGTCATTTTGAGCTGTTGCTATTTCAGGGATGTTTCGGACTTCCGCAAGTAAAATGCATGTTCATTTGTACAGTTGTGCTCAAAGGTTTACATATCCCTTGAGAATTGGTAGTAGATGTACCATTTTCAAAGAAAACATGACTGAGCAGGCAAAATGTTTTTTCATTACTCATGAGATTCATATTCAATTGTACTTCAAACCAGAATGGCACAATCATAATAGAAAACATGGCAACAGAGAACATAATGAAATGACCCCCGTTCAAAAGTTTGCATACCCTCAGTTCTCAGTACGGTGTATTGCTTTTTTTTTTAGCATTAATGACAGATTGCAGTCGTTTGTGATAGTTGTCTCTGAGGCCCCGAATTCTTACAGGTGGTATAGCTTCCCATTCGTCTTGGCAAAATGCCTCCAGGTCATGCAAAGTCTTTGGTTGTCTTGCACGTTCGTAAACTTCCCAGAGTGGCTCCAGATATTAAGAACAGGAGACTGTGATGGCCACTCCAAAACCTTCACCTTTTTCTGCATGGCCGACTTGGCCTTGTGCTTAGGGTCATTGTCATTGTCGTGATGGGATAGTCCATCCTCAGTGTCACTTTGTTAAAGCACATGAATGTATGCAGGATACTTTTTCCCAATGGTATAGTTCAGCTCTTTCCAAAGATTTTCTATCAGATTTAGATCAGGACTAATTTCTTTCCAGTTTAAAACAGTCAATCTTTTTTTCTCTTAGCTATTCTTTTGTGCTTTTGGATGTGTACTTTGGACTGTTTTCCTGCTGAAATACCCATGATTTTTAACATGGGTAACACATTTCACTGTAAAATGTCTTGGCAACATTACAGGTCCTCCACCATATTTAACTGTAGGAAGGATGTTCTTTTTCTTGTAAGCTTTATTTTGTTACCTACTGTATAAACAAATCATTGGTATGCTTAGCCAAAGAGCTTGACTTGGCTTTAATATGTCAGTACATATTTTTCCCAGATGCTTTAGGATTTTTCTTGGTAGGTTTTGCAAAATTTCTGTTGTGCCTTTGTTTTTTATTCCAGCAGTGCGGTCCTCCTTGGCCTGCAGCGGAATTCTTAAAATATGTACCCAACTGAATTATCAAGGCAAACGCATCACTCATTTTCTTAATGCGAACAGCATAACATCTCCGAAATCTCGATTTGATTTTCCCATATAATAGACAGACTGTGTTGCAAACAAAATCCATTAGACAGGGCTCTACAGTGTCCCCATTTCATGAGAATTTGCTCATAAAAATAGACATGTGAGAAAAATTATTTACGAACACAGTGTGCAAGTAAAAATTACAACCTACCATAATGCATTTTTTCCCCTGCTTCTAATTGTTAAAAAAACTACAACTCCCACATTCCGCAAGGAGTCATGTGCCAACTGCAGTAGTTTTCTGTGACAACGCAGTGCAGTCAAAGTGAGGGAAATGTGGGAAAAACAAGTATAAATTCTGTGTTACTTGAACATTTTCATTTTTCAATGCGCTCCTAAATTTCTTTGTGTGCTCTGACAGTTTTCTATTTAGGAGTACATGTACTCCTTGGGAAAAAGTTAGCGTAAAGCCCTGTTAGATGTAATGAGCTTGTTTGATGCTTTGAAGTGCATGAAATTATGTAATTACCAATGACTGCGGAGGTCTCATCGCACTCTAGCAACACATTAAGGTGGCTCAGGTGACTTCAAATGCTGAAAGCTTCAGGTGAGTGTAGGTGTCATCACATGCATTGACATATGGATGGTTGGATGAGCACTGGGGGGGATTTTTTTTTTCTGAGCTGTTTTGCTTCCACAGTTGGTAAGGTCAATGTTAAGGTCCAGTTGGTAAAGACCTTGGTAAGGTCAGTAGCATCATGAACTTCATGATGTATGTAGTTCACTGGGTAAGAAAATAGTGCGTGCAACAGTAGGGTTGTCCGGGTTTTATTTTCTAAAACCTAGTTACCTCTGCCCGGAGGCTGGAACATTTTGCATGGACAGTCTCCAACGTTGAATCCATTTAAAATATGATTTATTGTAGAGGACTTAAGCCTAGACCTGAAGAGCTCAACAAGTGTGTGGAGAAATTATTTGACATATATTCTTAAAAATACAGAAACTCCTACACAGTACAGAATAATGGTGTTAATTTGTGTAATTTCTTTTTTGGGAAAGACATTATAAATGTGTAATATAGTTTTGATCGCTAATACAACAGTATGTACCACTTGTTAGAGCATTACAATCTAGCTCATTAAATACCAATATGTAACTAAATGAGACTGCATTGGAGTACTTCTGCAAAGCCAAAGTATTTGCAAACAGGACCAAGACAACAGTATCCACATTATTATATTAATGTATTCAAATGCAAAGTTTAGTAGTGGATCGATTGTGCTCTTCTGTTGCAGATATTGGTCCGGTAGCACTGAGGATTTTCTGTATGCCGGCCCTGCTCCACTGCTTTCTCCCATGTTCCCTGGCTCCTCATCCACATTTATCCCTACACCACCCCCAAACCTCTCTCAGCTTATCTATCGACAGAGGTGCCCCCAAGAACGGAAAGCCTCTCCCTCTTCGCTGCCTGGTCGCCTAAACCGAGCCCTTTACCTCGGCACCATCCCATCACTTGCCAGAACAGGTAAGGTAGCCAGTGCATTGAGATGGAATGGGGTCAGACATGTCCTGAACGATGTGTAGTGGGATATGCAACTGTTCTTCAACAACAAAGCCTCCAATTCTTTGAGGTTAAAATGGGTGTTTGACATCATCCTGTTCATAAAAACACGCTTGAATTTGTTTAGCAGTGAATATCCGAAGGTAGGAAATAGTGTGAAAGATGACTCGTCAGACCATATTACCTTTTCGATTGCTCAGGTGTACAGATGTTATTGTTCAAACTGTAAGGGGAGTCTCGTTTCCCCACTGGGAAAGTGGAGCTTTCTTCCCATACGGATGGGGTGGTAAAGAGTGCGGAGGCAAAACAAAGAGCTTTGGATAAATTCTTTAGGTTTGCGTTTTGTCTGAAGGTAAGGAAATGTAGCAAGCTACATGGTTTTGTCCTGATGCTGTTCAGTTCCGTGTAGCTAAATTGGTAAAGCGCATGCCACTTGTATTTTCTAAATGTACATTTTAAAGCATCGGATTGACATGGGACAACTTGGGAAGGTTGAAAACCAGGCAGGTATTCTGAAGTTGCAGGCACTTGATGGCACAAGCTGGCAGTGAAATACAGAGTGCCTGAAAAGCACTGCTTTTTCACGAAGTCACCACTTCGCCAAGAACAACAAGACGTTGTCGAATGCAAAGTTTAACATTTTTTGCCCTCTGGGATGGAAACAGCATGGAATGAACGATGACTGAGAGTTCTTTAGGGTGAATACCTGTGATTTTCTGTGTAAATACAAGCACCAAATTATACATTTACTCTTTTGCTCAAACATTTGTAATTCTTATGGATATTTTCTGCAGTCCTTGTTGTTTAAACATTCAAAAGCATTGCTTGTAATCAGAAAATCTTGAGACCTTCAACTTTATATTATCATTTATTTGTGTCAGAAGTGATTTTGGCAATTCAGATATGCATGTAAAAGTTTATGCATAATTTATGTTATAATCTTGTGCTTCTTGACACATTACATCTGTGAGTCCCCCTTTCAAACCTAAGGTAGTATACCGTAAAGACTACTTATCCAGTAAATATACAGTACTTCTTGAATGTAGGTGAGCCCCTTGTGCAATTAGATATTGTTTAAGTGTTAATCATGACTTTCTCATTTAATTCAGATCCAGTCTTTTAACAGGTTTATATTTATGAGTTCCATATGTTGGTTCAGAGGAAATCCCCTGTGTAGTAGAAAAACTAAATTTAAAAGGAATTCGTGCAAGTGAGATAATAAAGGAACCCCAAGTTGCATCGGTAAAATTAAGCAGGAAAGTACAATTAGGTCAGTAATTAATTGGGTACCAAATTATCCAATCAAAGGAGACATTTTTAGGAGAAAGTAATTTGTGATTGTTGTCTATGAGGCCCCCAAATCTTGCAGGTTGTAGGCTATAGCTGCCCATTCGTTTTGGTAAAATGCGTCCAGGTCCAGGCTGGCATAAGCTGATTAAAGGCTTCAGTGTTGGATGAGCAGTACGAAATGAATCTACCGGCTCGGTGACATGTGGTTGGATGAACCATATGAGCGCCCCTCACCATCACGCATCTTTCCAAGAAGTTGTGGAGCTGCCGAGAAGGCAGAAAAATAGGAGCAGAAAAATAGGGAAAAAATAAAAATGTGCTTACATAAACTAAAACCTCAAGCTTAAGTTTGCTCTGAATACAATTCCCTAAGTGAGAGGCATTGTCGTCCCATTCTCCTCTGACCTCTAGCATTGTCGTCCCATTCTCCTCTGACCTCTAGCATCAACAAGGCATTTTCGCCCACAGGACTGCCGCATACTGGATGCAGTTTTACTTCATTCATGGTGGACCTGTGGTATCTCATGTAATAAAAAGTCCAGAGGCCGAGTCTGATGTATGTTTGACCACTGATTTTTTTAATGTAAATAGCTAGCCAGTTTCTGTAATAAAACCTTATAAACAAACAACAGCCAGTGTCTGGACCTTCTAAAATTCAAGGAGTCCCAGTCGTCTGCAATGTATAACAGGCAATGATGTATGCAATAGTTTGCTCCAGTAATAAAGCGCAACGCTGCATGGTATACCTCATCCAAATGTTTTAACCCTGATGCTGACCCATGCATGTATATTACATCACCATAGGACTGACATAAGTGGCTTGTGCAATTTCCTTTCTATGCTGTGAAGACAGGCATGATTTATTCCTATAAAAAAGGCAAATTATTATTAATTTATTTATTTCCGGAGCTGTATAGGATAACATTTCCCCACGTTATGCAGTGCTTTGTTATACACAAAAGCACATCCTAAAATGTTCTGTTTCTCTTTTCTAAATGCTGTCTGTTTTTACAGCAAAAGAACAAATAATCGGTTAACTCTAATTAACAATCAAAATTAATTGAACCATTTAGTTTGCATATAGTAAACCTGTTAACTTGGTCTCTACCACCACCATCATAGAATCCTCCATCTCTTTTCCAAAAGAAAAATAAAGACATAGTACATTTATTTAAAGCTACACTCACCTAAAGGATTATTAGGAACACCATACTAATACTGTGTTTGACCCCCTTTCGCCTTCAGAACTGCCTTAATTCTACGTGGCATTGATTCAACAAGGTGCTGAAAGCGTTCTTTAGAAATGTTGGCCCATATTGATAGAATAGCATCTTGCAGTTGATGGAAATTTATGAGATGCACATTCAGGGCACGAAGCTCCCGTTCCACAACATCTCAAAGATGCTCTATTGGGTTGTGATCTGGTGACTGTGGGGGCCATTTTAGTACAGTGAACTCATTGTCATGTTCAAGAAACCAATTTTAAATTATTTGAGCTTTGTGACATGGTGCATTATCCTGCTGGAAGTAGCCACCAGAGGATGGGTACATGGTGGCCATAAAGGGATGGACATGGTCAGAAACAATGCTCAGGTAGGCCGTGGCATTTAAACGATGCCCAATTGGCACTAAGGGGCCTAAAGTGTGCCAAGAAAACATCCCCCAAACCATTACACCACCACCACCACCACCAGCCTGCACAGTGGTAACAAGGCATGATGTATCCATGTTATCATTCTGTTTATGCCAACTTCTGACTCTACCATCTGAATGTCTCAACAGAAATCGAGACTCATCAGACCAGGCAACATTTTTCGAGTCTTCAACTGTCCAATTTTGGTGAGCTCTTGCAAATTGTAGCCTCTTTCTTATTTGTAGTGGAGATGAGTGGTACCCGGTAGGGTCTTCTGCTGTTGTAGCCCATTCGCCTCAAGGTAGTGCATGTTGTGGCTTCACAATTGCTTTGCTGCATACCTCGGTTGTAACGAGTGGTTATTTCAGTCAAAGTTTCCCTTCTATCAGCTTGAAGCAGTCGTCCCATTCTCCTCTGACCTCTAGCATCAACAAGGCATTTTCGCCCACAGGACTGCCGCATACTGGATGTTTTTCCCTTTTCACACTATTCTTTGTAAACCCTAGAAATGGTTGTGCGTGAAAATCACAGTAACTGAGCAGATTGTGAAATTCTCAGACCGGCCCGTCTGGCACCAACAACCATGCCACGCTCAAAATTGCTTAAATCACCTTTCCAATTCTGACATTCAGTTTGGAGTTCAGGAGATTGTCTTGACCAGGACCACACCCCTAAATTCATTTAAGCAACTGCCATGTGATTGGTTGAGTCGATCATGGCATTAAGTAGAAATTGAATGGGTGTTCCTAATAATCCTTTAGGTGAGTGTATGTTGTGCATATATAGATTAGTGTCTCTTTCTCTTGGGTATTCTTTCTTTAAAAATATACTGGTATATTTACAAGCTATAACTAGACTTCTGTCACACATTGCAAACCTGTTCTTAATTGGGTAACATTAATACAAAATGTATAAACTATTTTTAAATTGAAAACATAATATAATATTAGAATGTCCAAAACGTGGAAAAGGCTCCTGCTTGCATCTGACGTCTGCTACCTATTGTCTCCCTCACCACCAGGTGGTGGTGTAACTAAACACGTGTTCTTCTTACATTTGGCAGCATTTACATGTGCTCGTTGTTACCTTGTCTGTTCATCTCCATTTCTTTGGAGAAGATACAATAATAACGTAGGAAGAGCTCAATGCACCTTGGTTTCACACAACTCGATTGTAAAAACTGCACTGTTTCCCTCTGTTCCCACTCCAACATATTAGCCAATTGAAGTCTTTTAAATTGAAAATACACTTCTGATGCCAGCACGAAACAAGCACTCCCACACGCGAGACACTTGGGGGTATCTAGCGGGCTATGCGAATTTCCAGCAAGTATGGCCGTTATTATTTGTCTGAGTACCGGCCGTGTAGGACAAGTTCACTGTTTTTTCATGATGCTGCAACCAAGGCGGCCATTACTTAGACCAGCCATTTGGGAAATCCCCTGATTCTGGAGGCCGGCCTGGTGGATGGGGATCTTGCTGCTGGTCTGGCATGAATGGATTCGGCAGCCTGTCTTTTAGCCTGGGGTCCATCTCCCAGCCCTGGGAGATGGACCTCTGTCTCGCTTCCGGGGCTAATGGGGGACTATGGCTTGGGGGACAGCTGGGCAGTGGTGGCTTTGACAGAAGCAGATTGGTCAGTGGCATGCTGGAATGTGATGGCTCAGTCAGCTTTCGAGCTGGCTTGACAGGTTCCTGTTGCTTTGCTGGTTGCACATGTGGGTGGTGATAATGATGGTGATGGTCAGTGTAAACCAAGCCACTTCCATCTTTGCAGAAGCAGCAAGAAATTTGGCTAGGTGCTGACCAGATCAGAGATGGAAAGAAAGCAGGGGAGGAATAAATACCAGGTGGAAGTGGTAATTGAGAAAGGAAGTCTGTATATGGGCAAAGAGAACATATCTGGAAACGACCACAGGGTGGCACCCACACTCCGTGAAGTGTGACAGTTGAACTATGGTGAAGTACAGTATACTGCCTTCAGTACTGAAACCTCTTGATACAGTTCATCATGCAGCTCTGCATTTTATTACTTTTAATTTTATTATATTTTAATGTCTCTGTGCACATGTCTCAGCTAGAAATGAGATCAAGTTAACATTCATTTTTTTATAAAACTAAAATGTATTTTGTGTGCGTTATTTGGAATGTCATAATTACAAATTGGGATTTAAATTGGGATTTTTTATTTTCATATTTTATTCAATTGACTATCCCAGGAGGGTTCACATACTTTCAAGCAACACTATGTTATTTTGCTATACAGTCACTTAGTTTCGTCAGTTAAACATTGTAGGTTTTCAGAAAGTCAGTCCATTAATGAGGTTATGTTTGGCTGGTTGCTTACTGTTCAGCAAGCGGTTTGTGCACTGCATTTGTAGTCCATCATGCGTTTTAACAGTGTTAACAATTAAAATTCCAAAACGTTGCTCATGTCTTTTAGATTCTGGTTACCTGTTCAGTGGAAGTAGGCCACCTTCACAGTACAAGGACTCACCACATTCAGGTAACATTAAGCTGTGATAAATCTACAGTTTCTACAACTATCCCTCTTTTTCTTGCAGTAAGAAATTCTAGGTATTTTATCAGTTGTATTATAACAAGGACATGTAATGAAGAAATAAAAAAATGTTGTTACTTTGCCATTTCATTTATTTATTTATTTTTTGTTTTGATAATAAGTGTTTATTGCCTTCAAAGAAAAACACAATATAACAACTGTACATACCAATATCAATGTACTGTATTTCTTTGAGATGGCTACAAGAAATGTCATAAAGAAATTAACGGTTCCTGGTTCAGTGACCTTGTTCAAATGTGAAGGCGAAAGCTCTGTTCTGTCCTTGAGCAAGACACTTAACCGTAATTGCTCCTCCCCCTGTAAAATATCCCCCAGGTTGTTGTTGTAAATCAAAATTTGTTCTTATTCAACTTACCTGAGGGTCCGTGTGGCTAAGTGGGCTGAATCAATATTCATTATAACTTGATCAATGATTGTTGAATTCCACCGTGTCATTTTTTTGGGAGCAGATTATTTTTCATTCAAGTCTGGAAGCTGTCCATCATCGCCAGGTCCTTCTCCTGCCCCCTCGGTGGCTGGTTCTGTTACATCCAACTCCAGCTCTCGTCACCGCCGCCCCCTCATCAGCCCAGCCAGACTGAACATCAATGGACAGAAACTCAGCCTTTTTACTTCTGAGCCACCACCCACCCCAACCCTGCCTCACCTCTTTTCAGCAGAGCCTGCTACTTTTCACAGCAGAACCGTTCTTATGCCAGAGCCCTACGACAGCCATAAGGGTATGAATCTACCGTTCTTATTTGAATTTGTGTTTGTTAGCATGAACATGGAGTGATTTAATTCTAAGACCATAATGTAGTACTGCACCTATTTTCAGAGTTTTGATGCTTTTATAGTTACTGGTGTTAGCACTTCTTTGTCAATACTCTTTATTCTTCGATGACTGATATGAAATAGTCAGATAATGCAACAGATAATACGAATTATTACAGGTGCGTGTGTTTAACTGATTGATTTACTTCACTATGATTCTAGACGTGAGCCCCTTGCAGATAGAAGGCAGTGTAATGTCAGAAACCTTTGAGAAGAGACGGGAAAGCTCATCTAGTTCCTCAGCTTGTGTGGTTGACACCACCACGGAAGGCACATACAGCACTCCTGCATGGAAAGGTGAGCAATTTGAGAAACAGGGAAATAACAAAGTGTAAAAGAAGCTTTATTAATCATTGAATAGAGTATATTACAGTACAGTGCATCCGGAAAGTATTCACAGCACTTCACTTTTTCCATATTTTATAATAATTCCCTAAAGAATTTTACAAACAGTACTCCATAATGACAATGTGAAAGAAGTGTTTAAATTCTTACCAGAATGGTGGATACCAAATACTTTTGTCAATTTCTACTTAGTTTTGAGAAAATTGTTATTTGGGAAGGGTACCAATACTTTCGTCCACATCTGTATAATTGACAAATATTAGGACAAAGATTGGCAAGCAACTTAAACAAATTTTTATTGGAATCTCATAACTTTGTAAATTTCTAAAAAGTGTCACAGTGGTATCAGTGTTGCTGGATACCTTTGAAGTGACTTTAAAAAATGTCTTGACCCAGACTGATATCTAATAAACAGCGTACCCGCAACCGACCGATTTTCCATTTTGGGTCATTCTCTCTAATTTGCAGGTCTCTTGGATCGGGCTCTTTGGCCGGGCCTCCTAGCAAGCCTGAGTGCGAACTTGTTCTTCACCTTCCTCTACTTCTATCACAGCTGGTGAGCCTAGGTCCTTTTCAACCTGTATTTAAATAAAATAGCACTCTATACATCCTTTGAATAAAAATGAATAAATGAAATGAGTAAGCTAATAAACTGTGGGCAGAATGTTTGCATTAAGTATACATGTTCATCAGCGTTTTTAGGTATGAATTCTAACTGGTAGATGATACGTGACCTGCTTAATACCTATGTATTTTAAGGAATATACAGCAGGTGAAATAAGTATTGAACATGTCATCATTTCTCTCAGTAAATACATTTCCAAAGGTGCTATTGACATGATTATTATTAACAACCCAAGTAATCACATTATTACACAACCTAATTTCTGAACTTATTTGTATATATAAATAAATTTACTGAGAAAAATGGTGACCTGTTCAATACTTATTTCACCCGCTGTAAGTTAGCATCAACAAAGTAAGCCACTACTGTTAATTCTGTGTCCCTACAACTGATTGAGCAAATGTATTTTTTTCAGCAATTTTTTTTCCAATGTAATGTTTCATTATGACCTGTTGATTACGTGAATCCCCTGACAGTTTTTTTGGCATTGATAGGAGTGCTAATGATGATGATTTCTTTGTTGCTGCTGCATTATCCTCATGAAAAACTATTTCCTATTTAGAGTGAATGCCAATAATGTTTGAGTGGGTTTAAGAGGGTGGATCAGTTGCAGCTACCCTTATAGACTACCAGAGTTCCTTCATACACTGTGATATCACACAAAAAGGCTGTTACAGGGCGTGTCGTCCTATTCTTTCTGTCTGTTGTTTGCATTTCAGCCAAAGGCACTGAGAAAGATTGACCACTTAAAGCTTGGCTAGAGTCTTGGGAATTGCGAGAGTCTTTTTAAAAAGTTATTATCATTTTGCTTTGGTGCCGATAAAATACGTACTGTATTATTTTTTACATGATTCTATATGTGTGTTGATTCAGTTCTGCATTTTTATTGCCATCTGATATTCTAACATTACTCACCATGTCTGCTGCGGAGTTGAACGATGAGTGGAAAGTAGAAAACGATGTATAACCAGCTAAATACTGTAGTGAAAAATACTCCAAAAAATACTACTAAAATACTGAGTTTTACTGACTAGAGTTAGCCAATTTTAACTAGCAACAAAAAATGAATAATTATACATTGTTTTTTGAGGGGGAGATGATATGTAGTTTGATTTAATTGTAATATGGATTAATCTTATTAGTCCACATTATTGATTTATTTAAATCAAGAATTGAACATTGACAATAAACATTGTTAACATTGTCTCTTTTCCCTGCAATTTGAACTGGCATTGTATTATAATATTTAAGGTAGATTTCCAGCTGGGATAGATATCTGACTTGTAATAGGATATTTGACTTGAACAACTGAGCATGTAAATATAAACATTGAAAAGTTTTTTGGCACCTTTGTATATGTGTATATATGTATTGTATATATTTGGGATTTTTTTTGCTTGTTTTAGCTTTTATACACACGTAAAAGTTAATGAAAATTTATGTTTTTGATATTGTCAGTACCAGGTTCAAAATGTTGAAGGAATGGGAGTTAGTGGAGTTTATGAAATAAAGTTCTTGATCTGCTTGTAACTGGCTGTTATCTGTACTAGATTAAATATAAATCAGGTCATGAAAAACGTATAAACAAATTTAGGCTGAATGTCATGTTAGATTGGTCAATGGTCAAATGTAAACAGTTTGGAAATACAATCCCAAGTTAAAAAAAATATATTTAAATTATACTCCAATATTATACTTCTAGTATACTTATGTTTAACCATAAATATGTATTCAATGTATTTAAGTATATTTGAAGTATATTTTCAAAATATACATACCAAAATAATATATTAGAAGTATATTTAGGATAAATAAAATACATTTCAAGTACATTTAAATATACTTTTTTTTTACTTGGGATAACTAGCATAAGTATCCCCCTGAATGTTTCCACATTTTGTACTGTGATGACCTGGTATTAAATAGGATTGTATTGGGATTTTACAATTTGTTGTACTACATTTCAAACACTTCGGAGGTGCAAAATACTTTTTGTGATATAAAAATATAAAAAAGAACAGACATTTGATCCTTAAATAAGTATCCACCCAAGTCAAAACTTGGTAAAACTAACTTTGGCTGCAATAACTGCTGCAACTGTTTTGGGGTAAGTCTCTACCAGCTTTGCACATCTGGAACCTACAGTTTTACACCATTCTTTCTGGTAAAATTGCTTAAGCTCTACCAGGTTGGATGGGAAATGCAGGTGAACAGACATTTTCCAGTCCTTTTAATATACTCCAGTGTAAATTTGGCTTTGTGTTTAGGGTCATTAACCTGCTGGAAGGTAAACCTCTAACCCATTCTCCGGTGTCTTGCAGACTGAAACAGGTTTTCCTCTAGAATTGCCCTGTATTTGTCTCAATTCATATAGCCCTCAATCCTGAACAGTTTCTCAGTCCCTGCCAATGAAAACCACTTTGTCCCAATACTTATGGAGGGCACTGAAGATTCAATGCAAATCAAAAATACATACTTAAAGACTACTCAAACGTTTGTTTGCTGTTAGCCACACATGCAGTACAGATGTGCAGAATGACTCATAACCTGCAGGTATCATGGTTTTATTTAAAAATGTATTAATGAATGGCGGATGGGTTGGGGGCAAGTTGAATGACATTGCTAGGGCTAAACATTGTATTATAAATCATTATTTCTGTATTTTACTTCTGAGAGAACTATGCAATGACACACCTAACATGTCAGCTGCCAGCAAATGCTTCTGTCGTTTAGTATGAAGCGATTTACAACTAATTAATATCAACACTCCACCTTCTCCTTTCATTTCTCCGTATCACCCCCTTACAGCAATCATCTTAGGTTGTACTAGCTGGCAGGCACATATGGAAAAATTAAGAGCCCACAAAAAAATCCTCAGTGTCTTGTTTTCTATTGATAGGTACTGTCGTATGCAAAGGTTTAGGCACCCCTGACAATTTCCATGATTTTCCATTTATAAATAATTGGGTGTTTGGATCAGCAATTTCATTTTGATCTGTCAAATAACTGAAGGACACAGTAATATTTTGGTAGTGAAATGAGGTTCATTGGATTAACAGAAAATGTTCAATATGCATCAAAATGAAATTAGACAGGTGCATAAGTTTGGGCACACTTGTGATTTTGTTGATTTGAATATCTGTAACTACCTAGCACTTAATAATTGGAACACACAATTGGTTTGGTGAGCTCATTAATCCTCCTTGGTCTAGCATCAAACGCGATTAACGCATACAGAAATCAAGTTAGAAATGAGTGCAGCATTTTGCTATTGACTTGTTTGTATGGCCTCCAAACATTGCATGCTGGTCCAGGAGCCCTGGGGAGTTGATATAATATCCAATAAAAAGCCTTATTCATCATGTTTTACATAAAAAACAACTAAATGTATATAAGTTATTTTATTTTTTGGAAAATATAAAAAACATTCATTGACCCAGGATGTTTGATTTCATTCATCCATGTTGTAGCCATGAGTCTTAAAACCATAAGGCACTTCACTGTAGGACAAAGTATGACCCTTCCAGAGGCCATAAAGTCAACATTGTGCCAGGTGGACCTAAGCCCCCCAAGACCCTGGAGGGTTAAGCCTTGAACTTCCTAGATAGGTGCAGCCAATCATGGGTAAAGGTACAGTAGCCTACAGAAGTTGTTGTTCTCTTTGACTCTCCTCTGAAGATTGGCAACATGGGGGCCTCAAAACATCTGTCAAATTACCTGAAAACAAAGATTGTTCAACATTATGGTTTAGTGGAAGGCTACAAAAAGCTATTGCAGAGATTTAAGCTGTCAATGTCCACTGTGAGAAACATTGTGAGGAAATGGAAGACTTAACACAAGTTCTTGTTAAGGTCAGCAGTGTCAGGCCAAGTCAAATTTTGGAGAGGGGAAGGATGGTGAAAATGGTCAAAAACAGACCACCTTCATAGACCTACAACATCATCTTACTGCAGATAGTGTCACTGTGCATCGTTCAACAATTCAGCACACTCTGCACAAGGAGAAGCTGTTCGGGAGAGTGATGCGGAAGAAGCCTTTTCTACACACGCCACAGGGTTGCTTGAGGTATGCAAATGCACATTTGGACAATTCAGCTTCATTTTGGAAGAAGGTGCTGTGGACTGATGAAACAAAGATGGAGTTATTTGGTCATAATAAGGGGCGTTATGCATGGCGGCAAAAAAAACTCCATTCCAAGACGAACACTTGCTACCCACAGTAGAATTTGGCTGAGGTTCCATCATGCTGTGGGGCTGTGCGGCCAGTGCCGGTACTGGGAATCTTGTCAAAGTTGAGGGTGGACTGGATTCCACTCAATATCAGCAGATACTTGAGAATAATGTTGAGGAATCAGTCACAAAGTTGAAGTTATGCCGGGGCTGGATATTTCAACAAGACAACGATCCAAAACACTGCTCGAAATCTACTCTGGTATTTATGCAGAGGAACAAGTACAATGTTCTGGAATGGCCATCCCAGGCCCCAGACCTAAATATCATTGGAAATCTGTGGGGTGATTTGAAGCGGGCTGTCCATGCTCAGCAACCATCAAACCTAACTGAACTGGAGATGTTTTCCAAGGAGGAATGGTCAAAAACCCTTCATCCAGAATCCAGACACTAATTACAGGCTATAGGAAGTGTCTAGTGGCTGTTATTTCTGCTAGGAGGCTCAACTAAATGTTGATGTGATATTTCTGTTGTGGTGCCCAAATTTATTCACATTTCTAATTTCATTTTCATGCATATTACACTTTCTGTTAATCCAATGAACCTCATTTCACTACTGAAATTTTACTCTCTTTCATTTTTTTGATAGATCCAAAGGAAATTGCTGGTCCAAACACCCAATTATTTATAAATTAATATCATGTCCACCATCTTGTAAGAGTAACTACTCAGAGTCAGAAATAAAAAAAGGGAACGCTTTCTGGGGCATGGGGGGGCCCACGGAGACCAGGAATACGTCAAAAGTGCACTGGGGGCGGCCCATTCAATGGACCTTTTCAGGGGCCCAGACATTTCTGTTGGCAGTCCTGCACAGAGTAACTGTATAATTAAAGACTGCCCACAGAGAGTGACATAAGTGAAATGCTCACAAAGAAAATGTGTATATATGTGCTGGCGCATGTTTGAGGACATTTGATATCAGATTCTAAACAGCCTGTATACGGCAAATCAACATGGCTCCGCATAATAGCCCAGGTTGAGTGTAGAATTAAAAAACTGAAATGTTTTGTAAGATTCAAGTAGTGTAATTCCAATATATGTTATGGAACATTAAATGGTGGACTCATTTGGAATGTCAATTTTAAACAATAACCTAAACAGAAAGGTCCTCAAACAAAAAAGGAACACTCCAGACCCCTAAACACATCAAAATGATTTTTGAAAATACAAAATGTAATTTTTAATGCAAGTCAATCTTTGAATTGAGTTTCGATTATGAAATGGGTAAAATAAATATCAGGAAATCAAATGAACACATCCAGATGTAACCAAAGGTTTTTGGGAAACTTACGTTGGCCAAGATGGGAATTAACAAACCCACTGAGGTGGTGTATTTGACTGTTGATTTGAAGCTATTTAGGGGACTGGCGCAGCCCTTTAATATTGATATTGGCTTCTAGACTACATATACCCTGACAACAGCAAGCTATGTCTAATTTTAAACATGGATCAATTGTAAAGCAGAAATTGTTAGGCAAGCATAAAGGAATAGCCTGAGCCCTGGCAATGTAGAAAAAATATTGTTTCTAAAGAAACCTGTAAAGACTACCTTCCCCTCAGAAGTTATTGCACAAGCACTACTTCATAACTTTGTAACACCAATCCATTAAATATGAATGTACTGCACTATGTCCAACAATTGCACCATTATGTGTACCAGCAACACAAAAGCAGTCACTACAAATCCACTTCCTCAAACGTAGCTATTTCCAAATGCACAATAGCAATTACTCTTTTTTTGTCGCAAGCTATATGTTGAATATATTGTATACTATTAGAGTGCCTTGAGAAAGTATTCGAAATTAAAAACTGAAAAATTGGGCGTGCAAAATTATTCAGCCCCTACTTTGTAGCGCCACCTATTGCTGTGATTACAGCTGTAAGTCGCTTGGGGTATGTCTCTATCAGTTTTGCACATCGAGAGACTGAAATTTTTGCCAATTCCTCCTTGCAAAACAGCTCGAGCTCAGTGAGGTTGGATGGAGAGCGTTTGTGAACAGCAGTTTTCAATTCTTTCCACAGATTCTCGATTGGATTCAGGTCTGGACTTTGACTTGGCCATTCTAACACCTGGATATATTTATTTGTGAACCATTCCATTGTAGATTTTGCTTTATGTTTTGGAGCATTGTCTTGTTGGAAGACAAATCTTCGTCCCAGTCTCAGGTCTTTTTCAGACTCCAAGTTTTCTTCCAGAATGGTCCTGTATTTGGCTCCATCCATCTTCCCATCAATTTTAGCCATCTTCCCTGTCCCTGCTGAAGAGAAACAGGCCCAAACCATGATGTTGCCACCACCATGTTTGACAGTGGGGATGGTGTGTTCAGGGTGATGAGCTGTGTTGCTTTTACGCCAAACATAACGTTTTTAGGGCTGCAACAACTAATCGATAAAATCGATAAAAATCGATTATTAAAATTGTTGGCAACGCATTTCATTATCGATTCGTTAGGTCTATGTGGCTGCTCGCTGTGTGGTGGAGCTACGTCACTTTAAGAAAAAACATTTTAAACTGTCTAACCAAAATCTTCGACATTATGGCAGAACTTCACTTTAAGTTCAACAAAAGAGTTTCACGTGCAAACTCTTTAAAACATAAATGGAATGGCACCGGAGCACGACCGTAATGAGGAAGCACTTGAAAACAGGTTAGAGCGATAATGCCCAAATCACACCAAATCCGCTAGTTGCGTTGCATATGCATAGTTTTGATGCAAAGCCCTTTGCCTCATTTACGCATTGTCTAGTGTTTCACAGCGCATGTAAAAATAGACTTATATGTGCGGTCGCCGGGTATCCTGCCATTTTTGATATAACAGCAGATGTCTACAGAGATATCAATCAAAAACAATATGCTTGGAAGAGGAATTCGAAAGACATTGAATTAGCAGATCAGTAACTATAAGTGTTAGCTATACCAAATTTGTCACCGTTTTGAAAACCTAGCAAGTGTTAGCTAGACAGAACATCCGGTTTGATTAACGCATTGGTTTTAGCTCACGAGTAGGAAAAATCCAATGCATGCAACACGCCGAACGCACCGTAGCCGCAGTTAGTGCGAAAGTGGACAAACAGAAAGAGTTATAGTGCAAAACGAATTTAAAACACAAACCAAATCTTACTATTACAGTATTACAACATATGCAAACCTTGTACCTCTTCGGAGGATGCTAGTTTGTTAAACTATGTGATTTACATTTATCGTTTTTCCAACTACTGTTGTGCACAGTGGAAACTCCAAAATCCATTTCAAAATAAAAGTCATACTAAATTCAAAACAGTAAATAAGTCAAAATAAGCTTAAACAGGTAAAATACATAAAGCAACACAATTACTAGGCTATTCAACAGGCCTATCTCGTTAGGACTAAGGTTATTTACAACTATGTTCTAAAATAGCTGTTTCTATAATTGTTTTGTAGACACAATTATTTTAACATCTCAGGTCCGTTTAAGCAAGGTAAAAAATACCAGATTTTGCACCTTACTAACGAAATGAGCATATCTTTTGCACATGTTTTATAGCACACATTTAGGTCTGTTTTCTGTTAAAATTGTCAATTCGGAATAACATTAATTTCTTTAAGTAAAGTTATGGAAATATTTGTTAGTCTGTTTATCCGATTAATCGAGGAAATAATCCACAGATTAATCGATTATCCAAATAATTGTTAGTTGCAGCCCTAAACGTTTTGCATTGTTGCCAAAAAGTTTGATTTTGGTTTAATTTGACCAGAGCACCTTCTTCCACATGTTTGGTGTGTCTCCCAGGTGGCTTGTGTCAAACTTTAAACAACACTTTTTATGGAAATCTATCAGTATACGACTGATTGTTGTCCTATGGACAGACTCGCCCACCTCGGCTGTAGATCTCTGCAGTTCATCCAGAGTGATCATGGGCCTCTTGGCTGCATCTCTGATCTTTCTTCTCCTTGTATGAGCTGAAAGTTTAGAGGGACGGCCGTGTCTTGGTAGATTTGCAGTGGTCTGATACTCCTTCCATTTCAATATTATTGCTTGCACAGTGCTCCTTGGGATGTTTAAAGCTTGGTAAAACTTTCTGTATCCAAATCTGGCTTTAAACTTCTCCAAAACAGTATCTCAGACCTGCCTGGTGTGTTCCTTGTTCTTCATGATGCTCTCTGCTTTCAACAGACCTCTGAGACTGTCACAGAGCAGGTGCATTTATACGGAGACTTGATTACACACAGGTGGATTCTAATTGTCATCATTAGTCATTTAGGTCAACATGGGATCATTCAGAGATCCTCACTGAACTTCTGGAGAGAGTTTGCTGCACTGAAAGTAAAGGGGCTGAATAATTTTGCTCGCCCAATTTGTCAGTTTTTTATTTGTTAAAAAAGTTTGAAATATCCAATAAATTTCGTTCCACTTCATGATTATGTCCCGATTGTTGTTGCTTCTTCACAAAAAATTACAGTTTTATATCTTTATGTTTGAAGCCTGAAATGTGGCAAAAGGTCGAAATGTTCAAGGGGGCTGAATACTTTCGCAAGGCACTGTAATACTGTTTTCCAGTCTGTATATTAAAATATACAAACACATGTGAAAATATATGTACATCCTTCTGTTGAAATGGTATTTCACACCCATATAATCAACTGCCTGATGGAGATGTTTGTGTGTCCCTATGAACCTGAGGGTTGTGGTAGGGTGCACTTGGTAGGGTTTCCCATGACAGAGTGGTCTTAGGCGAGGGGCCAGACTACAAATGGTTCAAAAACTCTCCATGAATAACCGAGGAAGAGGAAACGAGACCCTGCCTGGAGCAAGCCTGGGGCCCCCGTCAGGAGCCATGTCCAGGGCTTGTCAGCGAGTGTCTGGTGGCCGGGTTTGCCACGAAGCCCAGTCAGGCACAGCCTGAAAGAGCTATGTTGGAGTATTCTGTCTTCTTGGAGACCCTGAATGGAGTCTTACAGGGGCTCCAGTAGGGGACTCCATTGTTCTGCTGGGAAACTTCAACGCCCATGTGGGTAATGATGGAGACACCTGGAGAGGCGAGGCATGATTGGGAGGAACGGCCTCCCTGATATAAACTAGAGTGGTTGTTTGTTGTTGGATATCTGTACAAGTCATGGATTGTCTATAACGAGCACTATGTTCAAATATAAGGATGCTCATAAGGTTTTGTGGTACCAGAGCATCCTAGGACGATGATAGTTTTTTTGATCGGATCCTGATCTGAGGCTGTATGTTTTGGACACTCAGGTGAAGAGAGGAGCAGAGTTGTCAATTTAATACCATCTGGTGGTGAGTTGGATCAGAGGGTGGGGGACGACTGGACAAACCCGGTAAGCCCAAACAGGTAGTGTGGGTGACCTGAGAATGTCTGTAGGAGGCCCTTGTCTAAGAGATCTTCAAAACGCACCTCCGGCTGAGTTTTTCTGGCATCCCTGTGGAGGTTGGGAGCATTAAACCTGAGTGGGCAATGTCCAAAGCTTCCATTGCTGAAGCTGCGGAAGTAGGCTGTAGTCTCAAGGTCTTAGGTGCCTCAAGGGGCGGTAACCCTCGATCATCGTAGTGGACACCGGTGGTAAGGGAAGCTGTCCGACTGAAGGAGTCCTTCAGGGATATGTTATCCCAGAGGACTCCCAGAGGTGTGGGAGTAGTTTAGAGAGGCTATGGAGAAGGACTTTTTGGTCTGCACCAAGGTACTTCTGGAAAGTTGTTTGGCACCTCAGAAGGGGGAAACGGGGAACCATCCAACCTTTGTACAGTAGGGATGGACCACTGTTGACCTCAACTGGGAAGGTAATCAGGTGGTGGATGAAGCATTTTGAGGAACTCCTGTATCTGACTTACACGCCCTCTAATATAGGCAGCTGCATGCTGATGGAGAGATAGTCAAACAACTTCAGTGGCAAAGCCCCTGGGAATGATAAGATCTGTCCAGAAATGCTGAAGGCTTTGCGTAGTGAGGGGCTGTCTTGGTTGACACATCTCTTCCACATTGCTTAGGAGTCTGGGACAGTATTACACTTCTCAGCCTCCCTGGTAAAGTCTACTCCAAGGTGCTGGAAAGGAGGGTTTGGCCGATAGTCGACCTCAGATTGAAGAAGAACATTGCAGAGTTCGTCCTCGCCATGGAACAACGGATCGGCACTTTACGCTCGCAAGGATCCTATAGTGGGCCTGGGAGTATGCCTATCCAGTCTGCATGTTTTTTGTGGATCTGGAGAAGGCGATTGATTGGGTATCCCAGGAAATACTCTGGGAGGTGCTGCGGGAGTATGGGGTGAGTGGGACTCAGGACCATCTCAGGACCATCCAATCTCTGTACGCTCAAAGCGAGAGCTTTGCCTGGGTTCTTGGCAGTATTTCAGATTCATTTCAGGTGGGAGTTGGCCTCCGACAGGGCTGCACTTTGTCACCAATCCTGTTTGTGATACTCATGGACAGGATATCGAGGCATAGTCGTGGTGGGGAGGGGTTAAAGTTTGGTGGGTTGAGGATCGCATCACTTTTTTTGCAGATGACGTGGTCCTGATGGCATCATCGGTCAGTGACCTGCAGCACTCACTGGATCGGTTTGCAGCCAAGTGTGAAGCAGCTGGGATGAGGATTAGCACTGCTATATCTGTGAGGAAGCCTTGGGGAAAATCCAAGACTAACTAGGTGGAGAGTTTATATCTCCACACTGGCCTGGGAACCCCCTTAGCATCCCCCAGTTAGAGTTAGTTAACGTGGCCAGGGAAAGGGAAGTTTGGGTTCTACTGCTAGAGCTGCTGCCCCTGCGACCTGACCCCTGCAACTGTACCCCGTAACCGGATAACCAGTTAAAAATGAGATTGCAACTGCAGCCTAATGTCATGAACTGACATGGCTAAGATGTGGTGAAGAGGTAAGAAAATGACCAAAATGATAAGTCATCAGCTTGTCTTTAGCTAACGATGCCGCAATCACCAGACTTAAATTCTGACCTCTTAAACAGTGCCTGAAAATGTAAAATAACTCTGTAACTAGCATAATTATTTTGCATTATGTCTTTGTTGAACAGTCTTTCAAAAAATATAGTATTAATCCTACTGAATTTTTTGTCATTCCTTAGAATGTGGAGCTGTCCGTGGTGCTGAATCCACATTTTGTGGCTTTAAATCACTGCGTGGGAGCCCCCTTACAACTTGCGACATCTGTGGAATTGTGCTGTGTGATGAAACTGCACATTTTAGAGTGGCCTTTTATTGTGGCCAGCCTAAGGCACACCTGTTCAATAATCATGCTGTCTAATCAGCAGAGGTGGACATTTACTTGAGTAAAAGTACTTTTCTGAGTAACTCTGAGTTCACAGGTTTTGGGAAGTCCCTACTTAAGACCAAATTGATCAGGTAAAGGGAGTTAATATCTTTACAGTAACTTATAAAACAATTAGAAAGAGTAAAGTAAATATCAATCATGGTCAGCGGTAAGATGTGAATTCTTTTTATCTGATCAATTTGGTCTTAAGTAAGGACTTCCCAAAACCTGTGAACTCAGAGTTACTCAGAAAAGTACTTTTACTCAGTACTTTGTCCACCTCTGCTAATCAGCATCTTGATATGCCACACCTGTGAGGTGGATGAATTATCTCGGCAAAGGAGAAGTGTTCACTAACACAGATTTGTGAACACTATTTGAGAGAAATAGGCCTTTTTGGGTACATAGAAAAAGTCTTCAATTTTGAGTGCAGCTCATGATAAATGGGGCAAAAACAAAGTGTTGTGTTTATATTTTTGTTCAGTGTATGTTTGCTGACACCAAGCTAAAGATGTCAAAATGTTTTCTGATGTTAGAATTGTGGTTGCACTCAATTTCTTATGTACTACAATTGAAGGATTTGGATCTTTAATTGCTTAAATTATATTTATTCAAAATGTCAATATTAATAATTGTGCATATTATCTAATTTATTTTTTAATTAAATGCCCTTTTTTAGTTTCTGAGTTTAGTGGGAACTATGGGCTAATATTCAATTGTGTTTAATGGTGTGGTGTAACTTTCCAATGTGTATGATTTTATATTGAAAGAGTAACAGTACACTGGTGGTTGTATTTTGTTTTACTCAGTTGTCTATTGCCAGTAAATCAATGCATCACAGTGTGTGTTGTTTTCTATTCTAATGCCTAGGTTTTCTGTACTCAAATTATATGTCAAATAAAATGGTGATTTGTTGTTTTCTGTTGACATAATTTTACTTGGTTAATTCATATATATATATATATATATATA
>JACXGM010006477.1:19389-32789 GCA_016801145.1 Umbra pygmaea | reverse complement strand
TGCTTACCAATTTCTAGATCTTAGCCATTTAGAGCCAAATTGTTTGCCAGACTTTAATTATCAAAAGTGATTGACAATTTAAACGCTTTCATTACATTACGAAATAGCCTAGGCTAATTACCACATATTAGTTCTGATACCAAATAAAGTAAATTTCCTAAATAGGCCTGTATCCATTGCGAACATATTTTATTATAGTAATAAAATGTCCATAAAATCATTGTTGTAGTGGCGGCGACTAGCGGCTTGAGTTCAAACAACGCTAAGAGAGAGCTACGAATGGTCCAGACCAACCTTACGAAAGTGTGACTTAAAAAAGATATACTTAGCGTACGAACGTTTTGGGAACCGTGCCATTAGGTTAAGAGAGAGGTTAAGGAATAGGTTAAGAACTACTTAGCGATAAGAACGTTTTGGGGAACCGGGCCCAGAGCTTTACTAAGGCTACAGTAGTACATGTTATTGTGGCCATTAGATCATTTGGGCTGATTCGAAAATGTGTATAATCATTATTTGCAATAAAGGGCGATTTAAAAAAAGAATTTAACGAAGAGCCATTTTGAGAGCCAACTGAACCGGCTCTTTTAAGTGAACTTATCCAAGTGAGCCGGATCACTAAAGACTCAAAATTCCCATCACTAATACTGACATCTCCACGAAAGAGTGTGAATTCATTTTTGTTTGCGTCTTGAAAAGGGAAGACCTTACAACATCCTCATTGACCATATTGAGGTTCAACATGCCCATGCAAAAGAAACTTTCATTACTAATATACATTTAATTATAAAGGCTGGAATGATTTATGTATAGGCCTACTGTACAATTGTTTTATCTTTAATACTGAAAAACCAATAGCTGCTGAAAATCTATTATGTTATTTATGGATAACATTTATTTTATTTTTCCTTAACAGTTCAGGAGTCTGCCAATATGTACCAACCATAGCATTTTGAAAACTAAAATAAAATAATTTCTATTGCAGTAAATATATCCTAATCAATGATAAAGAAAACAAGAGGGCATTTGGTTTAAAAGATGGCAAGTAATTAAAGTGCACATCTGTATGCAATTCAGGTTTTTTATAATTATTATTATCCAGATCAGCATAATATAAATTATTTGTGCGACCAAATCATGTTTTGCACCAGTAACTGAAAGTTATTAGCGCAAGTGCCACAGGTGGAGAAGGTTAGTGTAGAGCCCTGAGTTACCTTTTTGTTTGCTCACAAATGACTATACATCCATAGTGTGTGGTGGCATATTTACTGTGTATCAAAGCGGATATTATTTAGTATCTGGATCTGCATGTTGTAGATATACTTTACAGAGTTCATGCTGTAGTCTTTGAAAATACATTTGTCTTACCTGTATGTAAACAAGGGAGAGCCAACGGCAGCAGCACAAGAGAAAAAGAGAAAGGAAGGAATTTAAAGTTTAGGACAAGACATGGGATCATAGAAAGACCAGACTGATCTCACAGAACTCCGTGAAATGAACATGGACCAGAATCCGTGGCAGTTTCATGGAATGGCAGAAAATTCTGTGAAAGGAACATGGACCTATAACTTCGAAATCTGTTAACTCGATCTAAGCCTTACCCTAACCTTAACTACTCAGAAACCTTGCCGTTAACTCCATGTAAAATGTATTATGTTGTAATGTATTCTTTGGAAACATGGTGACAGTGAGAAATAAAGCATAAATAAGCACATGTGCAACATGTCTGCGTCGCGCTGGAATAGAAAACAAAATACATGCAAAGAGTCCACCTGGATTTGAACTTGGAACCACTGGGATGTGAGTCGCAGGTTAATACACCCATCCACCTTCCCACCGTCCATGTTAATTTCACATAATTCTGTGAGGTCACATTGAGAAAGACATGTACAACTTACAATGCAAATGTCAATGTTATGAACATATTTCCCGACTAGCCAAATATCATACTCTATATGTAAAATGACTAGTCGTATGCAAAAGTGTAGGCACCCCTGACAATTTCCTTGATTTTCATTTATGGAATCAAAGGGTGTTTGGATCAGTAATTTCATTTTGATCGATCAAATAACTGAAGGACACAGTAATATTTCGGTAGTGAAATAAGGTTCATTGGATTAATAAAAAATGTGCAATATGCATCAAAATGAAAATAGACAGGTGCATAAATTTGGGCACTCTTGTCATTTTGTTGATTTGAATATCTGTAACTACCTAGCACTAACTAGCACTGGTTAATTGGAACACACATTAAGCCTTAAACTTCATAGACAGGTGCATCCAATCATGAGAAAATGTATTTAAGGTGGCAAATTGCAAGTTGTTGACTCTCCCCTTAAAGAGTAACATGGGGGACTCAAAACAACTTTTAAATTACCTGAAAACAAAGATTGTTCAACATTATGGTTAAGGGGAAGGCTAGAAAAGCTATTGCAGAGTTTTAAGCTGTCAGTGTCCACTGTGAGGAACATAGTGAGGAAATGGAAGACCACAGGCACAGTTCTTGTTAAGGCCAGAAGTGGCAGGCCAAGTAAAAATATTGCAGGCAAAGGTGACAGATGGTTGGAATGGTCAAAAACACCCCACAGCCCACCTCCAAAGACCTATAACATCATCTTGTTGCAGATGGTGTCACTGTACATCGTTCAACAACTCTGCACATTTTACACAAAGAAAAGCTGTACAGGAGAGTGATTTTATTATGATGAACAGGACAAAAATAACAGAGATTGTGTACAGCAACATATATATCAATAAAATTTGTAAAATGTTAGTCCCCCAAACATATTCCCCCGACCCCCAAACCACCCTCCCCCGCTACACATCCCCAGCCCACCCACCCCACACAAAACATCTAAATAAACTGACAACACACTAACATAAATACAAATACATTCAATAACCGAAATAAATTACACTTGGTGGACTAGGAGCTTCATATAATCTGACTCAGATTAGAGGGGAGCCTCTGCAAGTCATTAAAATAGGAAATAAAAATATGCAATTTTTCTACAAATTTTGATTGTTATCCCCTCATGGAATACTTAATTTTCTCAAGTTTTAAAAATGACATGACATCACATAACCACTAAGAGGCTAATGGTGGCTGAGAGGACAGCAGCAAAATCCTACGTCTGGCTTTTAGTGTAGTAAAAGCAATGATATCTGCATTTTTATTATTCAGTGAGAGGGAGTCTCCTTGGACTCCAAACACTGCTTTCAGGGGGCATGGATTCATACTGATTTTAAGTGCTTCTAAAAAGGGTATGAAATACAAAGGTCCAGTAATAGTTCAATTTAGAGCAGTTAAAGGTGATTTTTCATCTGCAGATATCGGAAGAAATTAGATGGGGGCAAAGCGTGTTTGACCGCCAGGTTAGGAAAACTCAAGACTTTTCTGCACACATGCCACAAACAGAGTCGCTTGAGGTATACAAACACACATTTTGACAAGCTAGCTTCAATTTGGAAGAAGGTGCTGTGGACTGATGAACCAAAGATGGAGTTATTTAGTCATAACAAGGGGCATTATGCATGGCGGCAAAAAACACAGCATTCCAAGACAAACATTTGCTACCCAGAGTACAATTTGGTGGAGGTTTCATCATGATGTGGGACTGTGTGGCCAGTGCCGGTACTGGGAATCTTGTTAAAGTTAAGCATTGCATGGATTCCGCTCAATATCAGACGATACTTGAGAATAATGTAGAGGAATCAGTGGAAAGTGGAAGTTACGCCGGGGCTGGATATTTCAACAAGACAACGACCCAAAACACTGCTCAAAATCTACTCTGGCATTTATACAGAGGAACAAGTACAATGTTCTGGAATGGCCAACCAAGTCCCAAACCTGAATATCATTGAAAATATGTGGGGTGATTTGAAGCGGGTTGTCCATGCTCGGCAACCATCAAACCTAACTGAACTGGAGAAGTTTTGCAAGGAAGAATGGTCCAAAATACCTTCATCCAGAATCCAGACACTCATTACAGGCTATAGGAAGCGTCTAAAGGCTGTTATTTCTGCTAAAGGAGGCTCAAATAAATATTGATGTGATATCTCTGTTGGGGTGCCCAGATTTAAGCGCCTGTCTAATTTTGTTTTGATGCATATTGCACATTTTCTGATAACAGATAACATATTGGTGTAACTCAGTATAGCCATTGTAGACCACCGTTATGTTCAGAGGTATTGTTTACAGAATGTATATAGGCATCTTACCTCCCCTACCCTTATATCCTTATTATGTTTTTGGGTTTACATTTCTTTTACCATTTACAGTTTCTTATTATTGCAACTGCATTGCTGAGTTTTGGAACAGGATTTTCACTGTACATGCAATTACATTTATGTCTCCTGTACATGTGACAAAAGCACACATCTTCACATTTGAACTGCATAAAGTGCGAAAAGAGGCCTACTAGTGAGGTTTCAAATATTCTACTGAGGAGGAATTTTCAAAATAGCAGAATTCACCACATCTACATAGTTGCATTCCTTTTTCAGTAATTTCACAAACACTGGCTGGGCAGTCAATCACAACTGCATCCCAGAAAGTCTGTTTTGGGTAGCACAGAGGTAATACTACTAAAGTCTATAACAGAGAGATGATTCGCACACACAGCTCAGCCTAGCAAATCTCCCGCCTTGCGTATGAGAGCCAGCCCTCTCCCACTGCTGAATACTGATGTGGCTGACTGATTGCCATGTCTGTGGGATCTAATTTGAAAGGTGGACAATGATGAATGTCTTTCCTCCACTTTCTGGCTGTCTGATGTATTATGCATCCCCATCTGATCTGACTAGCTGATGAGGCACTCTGCGGAGGGGGGCATCCATGTACAATACACCCTGACATGGGTAAAATAAAGGACAGCAACTCCACACACTCATTTTCCACCACACGGTTCAGGGGCAAACTAATAGAGCCACCGGTAATAGGGGATGAAAGACTTCAGCTGGGGCCTACTTGCATTCTGATGGGCAATGAATTCGACAAAGTCTCTTAACACAGTGGCTGAATGAACCATGCTCCTTGTCAGGTATGTAATTGTCAGACACACCATCAGCTGCAGCTGCAGCTGGCGGATAGTGCTATTGGCTGCCCACCAGCCACTGTGATCATCTGTCTGTGTGCATCTACATTTTCTACACAAAAAGGTATGTTCACTTCTAGCAGCAAGAAAGCCGGAGAAAAGTGCCCTTATTGTTACTACTTGTCAGAAACGAAAACCCACAATTTAAGACAATTGCTTTGATCTGTGGCTCCTAGAAATATGTGGTGTTTTGACGCTGACATCATGTTGCCAGCTACAAAACTGAAGAACTGAAACTGGTTATTAGCTGGTAGGAGAGAGGCCTGCCTGCCTTGAGCTGGGCTGTGTTCTCTACTCAGGAAAGCAGCATGGGTAATTGAGGCTCTGCTGAGGGAGCTGAGGGAGCAGTGTACCTCAGCTCCTTTGTTTAAACAGGAGACCACACTCTGACACAGCCGGGGCTCCTGAGCCCCATCTGCCACACATGTTAATGTGCTGAAGTCATATTGACTGAGCCAGATAAATTAAAGATCCATGTCCCCAGCAGGCTCCACGTGGGCCCTGACAAGTTTATGGACTTTCTAATTGAGCCATTTTCACATCAGCACCCTGTTTTGTCAGATCAAGTACTCTACCAGTCTCAACTACTTTACCACAGTCTCTTCTACTATAGTCTCAGCTCATGGTAGCAAAAAAAAGAACGATGTGCATATAATGTTGTTGCAAGTGCAAAACATTACAGTGATTAGCAGCTGATACAGTATGCTATACTGTAGAGTCAATGTCTACCTGTGATTCGACATAATCTACATTGTTTTTAATTACTTTCACTTTTCAACAGGTATTACCTGAAGCCTGCATTAAGCATGACACTTCTTTGTATAAATCAGGCATGAAACTGACAAAAAAGGCAGCATTGTTTACCAACGATGGAGAGGTCAGACATCTTTAATTCATTAGAAAAACACACTTTGCAAAAATACTTTCACTGTAGGTTTGATATAGACCAAGTTGGATTAATATGTGCTCATTCACAATGCAAAGGAGATCATTCATACACTAGTGAATAATAGGTTAAAAAAAGGCATTGGCAATATGCAGCCCTATTCATTTTTGGTGATGAGAGTAAGAGGGACTTCAAACCAGACTTGTGCCATTTTTCTTCACTGTTGGTTTGTGACGTGCAGGCCGGGCTCCAGGATGAAATGACTGAGGGGGCATTTTTTATCAATGGGGGAGGCATAAATAATTAATATACGCTACCATTTGAAATGCTTATGGGAGGTGCTTAAGTGGTAAAGAATGGTGGGTAAACTATTAATTCCTCCCGCAATCATGTTAAAGCAATCATTATTATAACCCAAAACATATAACATTTTTAAACTATAATTTGATCGCTGTTAATACAGGTATATAAAGAATAGTACATATGTTGATAAATTTGTCATGCCTTTAAGTCCATAAATAAGAAGGTGAATTGTTGTTGTGAATGAGATGTATGATAGTCATGTTCATCAGCCATGTTCATCATGTTTTCTATACTAGTGTTATTTCTCTTGTACTGCCACTTTACATTTCAATAATCTACCTTTCTATTTTAAACCATATTTGCACTGAATGTACACTATGTTTTTTATCTAACCTGATACCGTTTATATGTGTAACTGTATACCTGAATGTTTGTACTTTATGTGTAACTTAATGTCGCCTTGTGCCTTGTCTTGGCCAAGTCGCGATTGCAAAAGAGAACTTGTTCTCAATCAATTAACCTGGTTTAATAAAGGAGAAATAAAAAAATATAATTATTGTTATAACCAGAGACAAAGTTTGGTAAAAGGTTTATTCCTTTTTTTTTTTTGTATAGTTTAAACCCTAAACCTAATTGTAATGTAAAAATAAAAACTAAAAATAATTATTGAAAACAGACAATTATAATGGTTTTTGGACATGTTAGCTAGCAATATTTCCAAGCAATGTTTAATAAAAAGCTTACAGCGCCTACTCTTTTGAGTGCCACAATAGACCCAAACAACTAATCATTGAAGTTAGGCCATTTTAATCTTAAGAATAACTTCCTAAGAAGTTGATAATGCAGCCTAGTAGTTAAACTGACATTTACATTTACAACGTGATTATGAACAAAGATATTTCCTTATATGCCACAGCAATGTACAGTCCCATTTTTAAAAGAAGGTACTGCCCATGCTGTACAGTGCTTATCAATTATAGCTAGCAAGAAATCAAAGAAGATAACATAACATAATTACAGTAATGTCAAATATGAAAAGATTTTAAGCATCAATACATATCCTGTAACTTGTATCCGTCTTTGTTGGATGCTAGAGTCTCTGACTCCAACAATAGCAATCCCCCTCCTCACAACTTCATGTTCTTTGCCCTCCTAGTTCAACTTCAACTTGAAAAACTAGATAGAAAAGTAGCAGCTTGCTGACAGTTTAGTTGTAATTAATAAGGTCATCATTGCCAACAACTGATTTACCTAAATTAATTGATTGTTACACGAGTGGTCCATTGGATAGATAGATATTCGAAGATAGATACTTTTAGACTGGCAAAATGGCAGCCACCAAAAACACAAACTGCTAAGGTGAGTTGAAAAAAAGCTTTCTTTTTAGTAAACTCTGTGTACACAAACAATGTTTTCAAAGCTCAGGTTCATGTGTATAGCCCCTGGTGATACTTTGGAGCCAAGTTTCATGTTGTTTTGAGCCTTCTTAGTGTTTTAAAAATAACTATTTTGATGCTATCATATTACTGCCCCTATCCCTCCAGTTCAAAAGGTGATTTGACCAAACCAAAAATAGGAAAAATCTTAAAAGTGGCATTTCCATCCTAATTATGCTTTTACGTGAAAGTTTGACTCATGTACATTCAAAAAAAGACTTTAGGTTGCATTTTGGCAAGGGTTTCGCTTTAATATTACGAATAGTTTCATAGCAGCTGTATCTGGAAAGGCCAGCATCTACTGTACTGTACATTGAGTTTGATCCAATTTATGTTTGTCGTTTGTCATGTCAATCGCCCTTTTTACATATTGTTTCTGATTATTTCTTCCAACAGTGCTGTGAAGCATGGTTTCATTAAAAACACAGAGGGCCAGATGTACTAACGCTTTTGCACCCAATTCAGGTGTTTGTTTTGCAATTTGCGCATAAATGCATGGCGAGGTATATACAAACTGGAGCGTGCCTATGTTCCCACAGCCCTCTGGTCCCACATATCTAACATTTATTTCAATATTAGGCCCTATGTTCCCACAGTTCCCATATTATTAAGAATTGTTTCCAAAATTAGGCCCTATGTCCCCACATTTCCATTTTCATAAATTTGTATTTTTTTTGTCCCCCTTTCTTCCAATTTGGTAGCCAATTACACCCAACCTATTATCCAATAGCAATGGACTACAGATGGATTGTAGCTCTTAGCTAAATTTGGTGCGCCCATCTATTTGTTTATTGCAAACATTTAATGTAAGTGCACATTGTCCTTTTAAATAAACAAACTAAACTAAATAGCACAGAGGCCTTGCATTGACTAGCTTCTGGTCAGATCAGTGGAATGAAGCGCAGCAACTGGATTCAAAACTGGATACCTCTGGAAAGCTTTAATAACGTATAGGCATATTTGAATATTTAAATACATGTTGAAGCACAATTTATTTTGTATCCCACTTTGGGAATAGTTGGTCTATAACAACAGTACAGAACCAAAATAATGACTGTAGTTATTTTGTGTAAGAAACATTCCATATAGCCACCGGGTGTAGTGCGAAGGGAGTGTGCCATTTGTAAAAAAATACAGTATATACCGTATGCCAGTGTTGTAGTCAAGACCACCTAACCCGAGACCAAGGCTGCGTCTCAATACGCAAAGTATGCATACTAAATAGTATGCCAGACTACGATTAGTATGTCCCAAACCATAGTACGCAAATATAGTATGTCAGCAGTCCCCCAATGGTCTACTATTTCCAGGGGATTTTCGAAGTATGCAACCCTGCATGCTTTTTGGGCTGATATAGCCCACAATCCTTTGCGACACAGAATAGGAGGGGTTTCCCGAAGCCGAAATTCTTCTTTGGCTGTGTTTAAATGTAAGTATCCAAAAGTTAGGTAATAATAAACGTGTCATTACATGAGTTTTTGGTTATTGTACTAATATTATATTACCCTGGAAATCCAGAGTTCTCGCGAGAGCACAATTTGAATTTGCTCAGCAAGTTACTCTGGCACCGAGTAATTCTATGCCTTTGTATCCGAGCTGCACCAATCACATCGGTGTATCTGATATAGGCGTGTTAAACAGATGACGACACGACAGCGCTGCGACCTTTAAGTCATTAGTAAACATTGTAAAATCGCTATGGATTAACACCAGTTGTTTAAAACGACTTGGGCCACTACAATGAACGAGTTAGACTTGGCTTTTTGTCTAAAAGAGCAACAAAAGACGGGGCTCGAATCGTTCCTTTTTTATAAAAGGACGTTTTTGCTGTTTTGCGACCTGATACGGCAAGAGTTTTATCTATCAGTTAGCTCCGCCATAGGGTTAGTGAAAACCCACTGGTGATTGGTCATAGTGTTATCCAATTGCGTACAGTGAGATTTTCAAATGCACGCTTGGTGCCGCCCCTCGAGTTGAAACATTTACATTACTCGAACCCAGACCCTTAATCGTTCAGGATTTGGGTCTGGATTTTTCCAGGCTAATATTATATACATTTTAAATGAAATGCGAACAGGTTGTGCCAAATGTTTAATGTTCAAGCTTCGCAGGCTTTATCGCTTGTGGAAGTGGTCTAATTTTAGATGGAACGTTATGACGCGTTAGTATATCCCCATGCTAGCATTCTCGCTTACTATATACTTAATAGTACGTACTTTAACACCACCACTTAGTAGTACATACTTTTTGTATGTAGTATGCATATTGGGATTCAGCCCAAGACAAGACCAAGACCAGAGTGTATCGAAACCAAGACAAGACCAAGACTTTTAGGAGTCAAGACCAAGTCAAGACCAAGACCAGCGCCAAACACTACATGACACAATAAAATGTGAAACATGATCAAAAGAGCTTCTCAAATTGATCTGAAAGATCCACATTCCCATAAAACACATATATTAAACACTGAAAGCTGAAATAAACTTAACCATCTTTATTCAATACCCCTATGTGACTTCCATCATTTAGTACAGAATGTAAAACAATGATTCATTGTTCATCACTAAAGTCTTCACTTTTCTCTGTCTTTTATCAACAATACATAAAAATATGTTGTTTTTAAACCAACAACAATCTTTTTTTTTTCAAAACCCCATAGCTACATGTGTAAAAAAATGCCAAACATTCAACATTTAAAATGCAGAAAAGCTGTGTATTGTAATGGATACAGTAATTATATGTAAAATGTTGATATTTAGGAACAACTATTGTAAGTAGTCTTATCTAGCTTTTATGTGTAATCAAAGCAACAAAAGATATCTAATACAAAGAGGTCAGAAAGTCAGTGGCCTAACTGCATGTGAATAAATCAATGGTATTTTGGCAATCACATTTTTCAAATAGGTAAACAAGGAAGTTAAATGATTGATATGGTATGAGCCAGAGAGTGTGTGCTGGTAAAAAGTTATATATTTGATCTGCAACTGTAAATTGGAACTTAAAAATGTGCTCTCTGAAAGTAATGTGCCATGTGCCATACAATAACCTATTTAATTTAGTCATTTCTCATATAAGTTGAGGCGCATTACTCAGTCTCCACTTTCTGCTCATATCTGTAGGTTAGCTCTCTAACCCAAACGAGGGAGCATCACCTCGGCGCATAGCTTTAATGTCGGGAGCTGTATGCTGCTGACATTAGCTAAGTTCGATGTAACTTAACATTAGGTACACACGCGCAGCAATTTGTCTACATTACTTATTGATCAAATAAGATTATATTTTTATTGGATCAATAACTCCTGCCGGGAGTCCCACGACTCGGCCCCCTGCCGGGAGTCCCACGACTCGGCCTCCTGCCGGGAGTCCCACGACTCGGCCCCCTGCCGGATCTGATCCTGGTTCCTCAGCCCCTAGAGCACCACCACTACCATGGTTCTGCAGGCTGCCAGCTACACCCAAATCTACTATAGAAGGGTGGCTGGCTGACCTGCGGAGGCCACCGGCGGAGCCACCGCCTGGGTGGGCGCCTTTGGGTCTGGGGTTTGGCGTGTGGGCTCCGAGGGGGTGTTGTTTCGGCCCCGCCCAGTCTCCACTTTCTGCTCATATCTGTAGGTTAGCTCTCTAACCCAAACGAGGGAGCATCACCTCGGCGCATAGCTTTAATGTCGGGAGCTGTATGCTGCTGACATTAGCTAAGTTCGATGTAACTTAACATTAGGTACACACGCGCAGCAATTTGTCTACATTACTTATTGATCAAATAAGATTATATGGTGGGACAAAAATTCGCTTTGGAGCAGTTAACGTCGAGGGCATACAATAACGATGGTTCCTAAAACTTAGAACCCAGAGCCGTATATAAAGATGGCTTTATATATGGCTCTGTTAGAACAGGTTCTCGAGGTTTTCAATCCTCATCCGAGGCAGGTTGCTTACGTTAGCTAGCCAGCTTTGCTAAACATCACTCCAACACAGCTTACCTTTCTGTGTGCTTCCTTTCTAAGTGACGATAAAAGTTTGAAGTAGTCCCCACCGTCTCTGAAATCGAAGCACTGCAGTATTTACAAGAAGCTGTATGCTTTGTTCTGGATGTTGTTTTACAAATATATTCTTTATGATTTTTGTAGCTGAATTGTATTACTGAAGATTTTGCAGACATCTTCTCCCGCTCCCAGACAAATACAGCTGTAACGCCCAGCCAGTGGGGCTGGCGTCACTACGGACTGAGATATGGACTCCTTTATAAATGGTATTGTTTATATGTTTAACTGTGTGCTATTTGTGTTTAGTTCAGTGCTGTAGCATGTTGTTTTGGTTTGCCTTTATTTTGAAATGTATGTACCTATTCCCCTTTGGGGTTAACCGCGCCTCTTCCCTAGCTGGGGTTGCTGGAAAATGGAGTTCAGGCCAGATGAAGCTGTATTGACTAGATGGGTTTGATTGTCTATTTGAAACAGCCGTGTCCTGTTAGTACAAGTGGAGTTCTATTATATATGCAGCCCCAACTAGGGAAGCGCCGTGGATTATTAACTACTGTGATGGTGAAGTACTGGTTGCCATTGTGAAGATCTGTCCGGGACTTGCGTAGCAGGTTGTGACATGTGAGTCGCCTGATGTGCGTATGTAAAACGCTATTGATCTGTTGTTATATATACAAACACTCCTTCCTGACGTTGTGCCAGTCACTCGTGTGTTGTAGGTAGAGTGTGCGTATTTCCAGGAAGAGTGGATTTGAGTTAAGCCATTCAGCGTCCATGTAGCTGGTAATAGCACGTAGGCTAGTACTCTGTATATTTCAGTAAAACGTGTTCGCCTTGGCTGTACCCTGCAACCTGCTCGCTCTGTGTTCCGGAGTCTTCCAATAAACAACCACTACACTTGCAACAGCCTTCTGAGTCCTCCTCTTTACTCACACCCGACATAACCATAACAACAGCTCACTTTTTTGGGAGTGCGAGTGAAAGGGGGCGGGGATGGGTGACAGCGGTAATAAAAATACTTAATTAGCAATGAACAATGAGTCACGTTTTTGTTTGGATTTCAATCAGTACGTTTTACATCCAATAAAAGCAAGGATGTTAACAAAAAATAGACAATATACTGGCAATTTAGTGATATTTCCATAGTTATGGTCTTGAAAAAAAGAGTCCTCAATGTCCGAGACCGAGACAAGACCGAGTACAAATGCGGTCGAGACCGAGACGAGAACTAATTCATTCATTCATTCACTATAAAGTGCTTCCAAAAAATATTGTGGGAGGATAGGGCTTAAATGGAAGGGAAATGTAGGAACATAAGACCTAATTTTGAAAATGTCCTAGAAATGTGTGAATATATGGCCTAATTTTAAGAAAAAAACTTAGAGCTGTGGGAACATTGGGCTGTGAGAACATAGGGCTGTGGGACCATTGGGTTGTAAGAACATAGGGCTGTGGGACCATTGGGTTGTAAGAACATAGGGCTGTGGGACCATAGGGCTGTGTGACCATTGGGTTGTAAGAACATAGGGCTGTGGGACCATTGGGTTGTAAGAACATAGGGCTGTGGGACCATTGGGTTGTAAGAACATAGGGCTGTGGGACCATTGGGTTGTAAGAACATAGGGCTGTGGGACCATTGGGCTGTGAGAACATAGGGCTGTGGGAACATTGGGTTGTAAGAACATAGGGCTGACCCCGTACA
>JACXGM010006477.1:0-19289 GCA_016801145.1 Umbra pygmaea | reverse complement strand
TGGGTTGTAAGAACATAGGGCTGTGGGACCATTGGGTTGTAAGAACATAGGGCTGTGGGACCATTGGGCTGTGAGAACATAGGGCTGTGGGAACATTGGGTTGTAAGAACATAGGGCTGACCCCGTACAAACAGGCTACACTGAGGTTAAAGCGCAGACTACCTCACAAACTGAAAATGGCGAATTGCGCTTCTCTGTGCAGGGCCGCCAACAGGAATCTGTGGGCCCGGGACAAACTCCACATTTAGAGCCCCCCGCTAAAAAAAAGACTGTGCAAAAACAAAATTTGGGCCCCCCCTCAGGACTGGGCCCGGGACAACATTCCCGGTTGTCACCCCCTGTCAGCTGCCCTGCTCTGTGTCATGCATATGCATTCATGGGTGGGTCAAGGGGAAAGTGGGAATGTCCAATAAAGAGATGGGAGGAGAAGCGTAAAGTGTGCCTAATAGGCTATATGCACAACTACACTACTTCCTGAACTTAAATGGGCTCCTTGGTTTCCTGTCTTACATTATTGGACAAACAGATTAATCCACTTGTGTTTGACCATTGTGACACACGTGGATTATTCAGTTTGTCCAATAATGTAAGACAGGAAACAAAGGAGCCCGTTTAAGTTCAGGAAGTAGTGGAGTTGTGCATATAGCCTATTATGTATTCGTGGTATGTACAAAAACTGCCCGGTGAAAATGCGCCTCTATTTTCACCGCGACAATTGTAGAATGTGCTTCCTAGTAAAATGTCAGCAGTAATCCAAACAAGACGAAGACATAGGCCAAGGAGACGAGCTGAAAAGATTTTTGCCATCAAGGATCACAATTTTTCAGTTGAGTGAACACGAAATCATTAAGCTTTACAGGTTAAGCAGCCATGCAATATTAGAATATTTTAAAAAACATACCGCCCCAGGCCTAGTGAGCGCCCCTTAAAAATCCCATGTCTGTCCAGCCGACAGGGCAGGGTCAGTGGGAAATAGGACAAGACCAATTGGGAGTAAAGGTGTCAATCCTGTTGTCACGGCTAAATTCCCAACCATGCCTCATGTCGATCATGGCCACCTAATATTCAGGGATGTGATTTCTCCAAATTGTCCGACCTGACAATGTGATCCATGTGATTCATGAAGATCTGTTAGTTTTCCGAGTGAAATGGAGAGGATTTAAGGACATCTATATGCTGAAGGTTTGTCAAGATATTTCAGGTATGTCAGGATATTTGTACTTGTGATATGTTGAATACACTAGACTCTTGCTAATCTAGCACAATATGTGCTGTGTGATCTTTAATGGCCACAGACAGATAGGATACATTTACCATCCAAAAGATACCACATGCAGGACACCATTACTGACACTCCAACATCCATCCAGGGACGGGCCAGGAAATAAACTCTGTTTAACTACGTGTGGGTTGATCTTGAACTCTGATGGGACACTGCCAGAAAACAGAGTTGAATTTATGAATGGTAAAAAAGAATAAAGAATGTTTGTTATGGAATGCTTTGTGGCTGCATTTCCACACAACTTGTGGAATACAATTGATGGTTTCATTTAACATTACCAATATGAAATAGCAAAAACTGCAGCAAAATTATGTTTAGGGATAAACAGGTCTTGATGGCAAACTTCAGAGCACTAGTCTGTGACATGTGGCAAGAACAAAGACAAGAGCAGTGAAGTAGAAAATGTAAGAATAGGAGTGTTCTGTTGGGAAGGCGACAGGCTGCCTCTGAGCTCAGTGTATTATTTTATAGTCATGAAAAAATATACACACACACAAACACAAACATACACATTCCACCAGCTCCATTGTTAGCTGCACATTCTTTATTTTTATTTTATTCCTGTCGTAATACACTGATAACTAGAACCAAGTGCAAAAGAAACACAGTAGGAATACAGAGATATAGTCATTTACAGGCAGTCTATTTTCAGTTGGGGACAGCTTCTTTCCCTGTTACTGAATTAATCAAATCCAAAGGACATCATCTTCAAACTCGACATCCGCCTAAAGGCGAGCATCTCATTCCGCATGCAGACGAAAAAACTTCACAACATCCTAAAAATACTACCTCTCCTAGAAGAGAGGTGCTCTACCAGACTGAAGGGAAGCATGAGTAACTAGCAAGCTCAGGGGAATAGACACTGTGATTAGATGCAAAAACCCAGCTTTCATAAGCAGCATTAGTTCTTGTTAGACATCCTACCCCTCCTACATATCCATTGCCTTTTTGCCAAGCAGCTAGTATCTGTTTCATCCAGTTGCTTTTTTCATTTCCTACTGCAACCACTTTGCCTAGGTCAAGCAAATGCCTGTGCTAGGATTACAATCCAGGTCAATATCTTTGGTGACAAGGTATGAATGTAACCCTCTGATCAGAGACAATGATTTATTATTTTACCTCCATCACAAGGGCAAGGACATAATCAGAGTCAGTAATGTAGCTAATGTATGTAGATGTAGAAATTTAATAGAAGTGTACACAGACTTTAATACTTAAGGGTTAGTTTTCCAGAATTTACACATCAACTGAATACCACTTCCCAGCTACAGGTAAAGTAAAGAATGAAGTTGCCATGGATACAAAGCATATGACACAAAAGGTATTTCAATTTCAATAGGTAATGGGACAAGACAATTTATCAACCTATCACTCACTGTCAGTGACTGTTACCAACAAATTGGTCTTACTGTCAGTCACACCCTGGACCCCTTTTTATTACTCTAATGCTCCAATTCAACTATGTAACAGATGAAAAATTATTTTTAATTAGCCTGAAAAGGGGGTGCATATGCTGTATCATGATAATGAATATGGACAACAGAATGTTAACAACATTGTTAAATGTTTAAAACATTTTGTTTAAACAAAATGAATCAATTTAATGATGTGGAAAGGTACGATGAAAATGATATATAGTTTTTAAATCCATCATATTAAAATAATAAAAACACATATGGCACTGGTACTGACAAATGATGAATGGACTTCATGCATTTTTCTAATAATTCAAAATGAACAAATTATGGACACAGTATATATACAGTCGTATGCAAAAGTTTAGGCACCCCTGACAATTTCCATGATTTTCATTAATAAATAATTGGGTGTTTGGATCAGCAATTTCATTTGGATCTATCAAATAACTGAAGGACACAGTAATATTTCAGTAGTGAAATGAGGTTCATTGGATTAACAGAAAATGTGCAATATGCATCAAAACAAAATTAGACAGGTGCTTAAATCTGGGCAACCTTGTAATTTTATTGATTTCAATACCTGTAACTACCTAGCACTGATTGATTGGAACACACAATTAGTTTGGTGAGCTCATTAAGCCTTGAACTTCATAGACACGTGCATACAATCATGAGAAAAGGTATTTAAGGTGGCCAATTGCAAGTTGTTGTTCTCTTTGACTCTCCTCTGAAGAGTGGCAACATGGGGGCCTCAAAACAACTCTCAAATGACCTGAAAACAAAGATTGTTCAACATTATGGTTTAAGGGAAGGCTACAAAAAGCTATCACAGAAATTTACGCTGTCAGTGTCCACCTCTGGAGAGACTGCTTGAATGGAGTCATGCATAGGGCTCCAGTTGGGTCCTCCATAGTTCTGCTTGGGAGACTTCAACGCGCACATAGGCAATGATGGAGATACATGGAGAGGTGTGATTGGGAGGAATGGCCTCCCTGATCTAAACCGAGTGGTTGTTTATTGTTGGACTTCTGTGCTAGTCATGGATTGTCTATGACAAACACTGTGTTCAAACATAGGGATGCTCATAAGTGTATTTGGTACCAGAGCACCCTAGGCCAAATATCAATGATCAATTTTAGAATAATGATTGGAGGCCATATGGACACTCGGGTGAAGAGAGGGGTAGAGCTGTCACCTGATCACCGTGTGGTGGTGAGTTTGGTAAGGGGGTGGGAGAAGACTCTGGACAGACCTGGTAAGCCCAAACAGGTAGTGCGGGTAAAAAACATTTTTTGGCGGAGAACCCTGTTCGACAGACTATCTAACTAACACCTCCGGCTGAGCATTTTGTGCATCCCTGTGGAAGATAAGGACATTGAACCCGAGTGGACAATGTTTGAAGTTTCCATTGCTAAAGCTGCAATAAGGAGCGGTGCTATTAGAGTCTTGCATGCCTCCAGGGGCGGTAACCCACGAACACGCTGTCTATGATGACACGCCTCAACATTGCATGGAAGTTTGGGACAGTGCCAAAGGAGCGGCAGATCGGGGTGGTGGTTCCCCTGTTCAAAAAGGGGGACAAGAGGGTGTAAACCAATTACAGGGGTATCACACTTCTCTCTACCACCAAGGATTTGATGGTACATGGCCCCGTCCATCGTCACTTTGATGCGGTGAAGTTGTCCTGTCCCCTATAAGCAGAAAAACACCCCAAAATCATAATTTATCAACCTCCATATTTGACAGTGGGGATGGTATTCTATGGGTAATAGGTAGCATTCCTCCTCCTCCAAATCTGACCACAAAATCTTTACACAGTTCTCCTCTGTATCATTGAGATGTCCATAGGAAAACTTCAAACGGACCTGTACATGTTCTTTCTTGAGCAGGGGGTCCTTACGGGCGCTGCAGGACTTCAATCCTTCACATCGTAGTGTGTTACCAATTGTTTTCTTGGTGACTATGGTCCCAATTGCCTTGAGATCACTGACAACATCCCCCCGTATAGTTCTGGGCTGATTCCTCACCATTCTCATGAGCATTGCAACACGACAAGGTGAGATCTTGCATGGAGCCCCAGACAGAGGGAGATTGAGAGTTAATTTGTGTATCTTCCATTTGCGAATAATCGCACCAACTATGGTAATCTTCTCACCAAGCTGCTTGGCGATGGTCTTGTAGCCCATTGCAGCCTTGTGTAGGTCTACTATCTTGTCCCTGATGTCTTTGGACAGCTTTTTGGACTTGGCCACGGTGGAGAGTTAGGAATCTGCTTGATTGCTTGCTTCTGTAGACAGGTGTATTTTGTACAGATAACAAGCTGACATTAATCAAGGGAGTACTCCTAATCTCAGCTCGTTACCTGGGAGACAGAAATCTTGCTGATTGAGAGGGGATTGTAACGTTCCCCTTCTTGCTCCAATCTGGAGCATACCGGGACTTATTTCTTATGTGTCTGTGATATCCATTGTCTGTTCTGTATGGCCCAGCATCAGTCTAGTCTTCTATGTCTCCCTCTTGTGGTTTTAGTTAGTCAGTTTTTTTTCTGCCCATTCCTTGTGCCTATGTAATTAGTTAATTCAGGTCAGCTGTGTGTAGTTTGTCTTTCCCATTTCCTCTGTATTTAACTGTCTAGTTCCTGTTTGTTAGTTGCTAGGTCATTATTCTAGCTCTGGTGATTGAAGTAAGTCATACCACTTTCTGCCTGTTATTTGTTTATCCTGTAAGTACATGCTTGAAATTTCTGCTTTAGTATTTTTCTCCTTAGTAAGCCATTTTACGTGCAGTTCTACGTAGTGTTTCCTGAGTTTCTGTAATCTCTGTATTATGGGTCTGGTTTATACCCTGATTTGTTTTGTACCCTCATTTTTTTTGTAGCCAGTATAGGCGCTTTCCTTAGTTTGTTTCTATTGCTAATTTTCTTTACCTTCGATATTTATACAAATAAAGCCTTTTTATAACAGTTATTGGAATTGCCTCATGTTGTGTATAACCTGCTTTGAAGCCAGAATGTGACAGGGGTCAAATAGAAATTTCACTCATTGTAATGCAAATCAATTAATAACTTGTTTGAAATACATTTTTCTGAATTTTTTGGTTATTCTATCTCTCAATGTTCAAATGAACCTGCCATTAAAATTATTGACCAAAGCGTTGTTACCGGGGGGTTCGGGGGGGGGTTTGGCTAACACATTCGCCTGGCAACACTACATAATGCCAGCAACACAAACTCTTAAGTATATTCAGTATAATGGCACTTGTTTGAATTCATTGCAATAATCATTGTCAAGTTATTACAAAGCTAGTGAATTGTAACCAAATGCAATTGTATGGTGTGTAAAGAAACAATAAGAGTATGAAATTGCACAAAAAAACATGTAAAAAACATGTATTCAATAACAACTTTTCATTAAAAACAGTAACAAATACATTGTACACAGAATTTGATTGAATATATTGTCTGTGTTTCATGTGAAAACACGATTGCATTTGAAAAAAACTTTCACCAGAAAATGTTTTATCCAACAATAGACTAATTTTAGCAACACATGACTATTGACCCACTATCTATCAATGCAATTAATTAAGAATGATTATTGTAATGAATAATGAGCGCTATTATTTTGAATTGAAAAATCTGAGTTTGTGTTGCCGGCATTTTATAGTGTTGCCAGAAGAGCGTGTTGCCCCCCCCCCCCCCGCTAGCTACGCCTATTGTCACAATGTCTGTAGTATTTGTCCTTGTTCTGTGTCACTTCAGGGTGGTTTATCCCCTATGTGTTTTGTTTTGGTTGTGTTTCCCCCTCTTTGTGTCACATGATCCCGTCACATGTTTTGGTTAGCCTATCAGTTCCGTTGTTTGGTCCACACCTGCACATCCTCCCCTCGTTAGTTGGGTATTTAGTTCTGTGGGTTTGTTGGTTCTGTGTAGTTCATTGTTCTTGTCCAGGTACATGGTTGTTCTTTGTAGTAATGTCTTTAGTCTGTTCAGATGTGTAGTGTAAAGTGTTTCTCTTGTGTTCTAGATCATGTTGCATAGTTAAAGGTTATGTTCTTGTGTTTATGTAGTGTTGTTCTTGTTCATTGTAGTAGATGTGTAAAGTATGTTCTTGTGTCTAGTGTAAAGTTGATGTGTTCTTGTTTTGTGTAGTATAAGGTATTCATGTTTATGGTTTAGTGTTTCTCTCATGTGGTCTTGTTCATGTGTTTTGTCCAGTTCCTCCTTGATGTTTCAAAATAAATATATGTTCTGTGAAGACGCGCCTGCCTCCAATCCTTGGAACCGTGACACCTATGTTATAGACTGATCCTTTCTTTGTCAGTTGAAAAAAAATCAGCAGGGGATCACATTTTTTAACTCACTGTATTTATTATTATTTATATTTATTTTTATTGTTTTTCAGATCAGTTAATAAACACAACAAGTGTCCTATAATGTAAGAAGTTAAAACATAAGTGTTCATACTGCACTTCATTAACACTCTGGGGCCATTTCCATTGTCAACAGACCAGTGTTGGGGAACGTTACTTTAAAAAGTAACTAGTTACTTCTCCAAAATGTAACTGTTACCTTGTGTGTTACTTTTTATTGAAAGTAACTACGTCACGTTATTGCGTTACTCTTTATTGAAAGTAACTAATTAAACTACTTTAAGTTACTTTAAAAAATGCTTTTTACATATGCTTTTTGGTGTGTCTAGGTTTAGTATCATAAAATACTAATTGGACAAAAAAGTATCAATTTATTAACCTTCCCATATATTTAAAGATTTGAATCAATTTTAATGGTAAGTTGATTATTATTAAGAATTATTATTTACGAAAACAACATTGGAGCAATTGGGGTTAACTGTCGTGCTCAAAAACAGAATGATAGAGGCTTCACCTTGGTTGTGTGTGTGTGTGGGGGGGGGGGGGGGGGTGAACCATTCTTCTGGGGGCTTCTTCAAAAATGAATCATGGGCCCTAAACAATTAGGCCACTTTGCCGCCGCTAGATGGTGATTGCCTGTTCATGTCGATTGCAGGCTTGTGGTAACTACTTTCTCTGGGCATCCAATTGACTAATATGAGTCTAATAAGTCTATTTCTGATGAATGTGTGAGTGTTTGTATGTAAAACCAGTTTCATCTCAATGTCTGAGTATATAACAAATTTTAACTGAATAAAGAAATAGATAAAATGGATAAAAAATTATTTTGAGTTTCATACAATATGCAATGGGATTTGACTCCTAGTAATGCTACTGAAATTAATGGAGACACATGGAGAATACATTGAGCAGGCCTGAACCAGAAATATTGAGTCTAAAGCAGATGTGGGCAATTATTTTTGCTTGAGGGCCACATTGAGCATTTGAAACCAAGTGAAGGGCCGTATTTTATAGCGATGTATGAAATATAGGAAATGGTATTTCATTAAATTAACCCCTTCCCCTACACAATTAAGTGTGTATCCTACAGAAAATAAATGTTTCGTTACACCATTTCCGTGTTTGACTGTAAAATTTTTAGTTCACCAAAATATAGTCATTGAAAAGTGCCCAACTTTGTGACGCGATATCTCCGGCTGTCATTAGTGACGCGATATCTCCGGCTGTCATTAATCCACATGGACGAACCACTCCTCATTATTTGCATTGGCATTATTTTATCAGCGAGCTTATTATTTTATCAGCAAGATTAGTTATGCGAGCTCATCCCTGTGAGTTTTATTGTCTGAACTTCTTTGCCAAGAAAACGGCCGCTTGCAGTATTGTATCTTGAAATAATATAAATATGAACCTTAATAAATATGAAGTTAAGATATTTGCAGTATCGGGGGGGTTTCATTAATCTCCAAGGCCTTACAATTTTCCAGGTGTAAAACAAATGTGAACTGGTTTAAAACAATCGGGTCTTGTAGCCTGTTTTTATTTGTTTATTTAATTGAATTTTTTCCCAACCATATTGGTATCATGTTGGTACTGTGCAGGATGATGTCCTACATCATTGCTGCGTTGCTTTTTTTGTCATTTTCACGTCCTACTTCCTGTCTGTAATGTGTTTAGTAAAGAAGGCAAAAGTAAAAAAAACATGACCGATTTCGAGGCGCGATAGCTCCGGCTCTGATAAACGTACATGGATGAGCCAACACCCATTCCTTTCGGCTGATCTTCATCTTTCCAACATTACCAAGCTTTAGTTGCTAGCATATACGGTTCGCGAGATAACCGCGATAAAATTGCGGGAGAATGTGGAGGGTAAAAACGCCTCGTGGTCCAGATCAATGGACTCGGTGGGCCGTAGTTTGCCCACCTCTGGTCTAAAGGGTACAGTTTAGATCAGTTGGGTGGCAGAATTATAAGCATTCTGAATGTTTGTTTACTGGCACAAATACACACGTTCCGAGTGCATGTCACTTGAATCCTCGTGCACCTTATGTAGCCTACTGTATGTAGAAAACTTCCAAAAAGTGCATTCTCATCGCCTGTTAAAGGACATTGGACATTTTCTTTAACATTATGCACGTTTTCAACGCGTGTTTATTGGAATAACCGGGGAAAATATAACTTGAAAATAACATACCTCCACTCATAGACGCCATAGTAGAAAAAAGCAATTTCGTTCAAAACATTTGAGTGAGACAAACGATGACAAGCTTTCCATTATATTCCCACTCGACAGGTGCTTGCACGTGACGCACAGCTCACTGGACACATTTATTTATCCTCCCTGCTTTTTGATAGTTTTGAAGTAATGTGAATATTTCCAGCTGTTAAAATGTAAGCTATGAATTCTTCCATTTTTCTAACCTCTAATCTGCATAACTCTGCGCATTAAAATTTTAAGTGCAAGATCTCTACCTTTTTTGATTGCCGCGGAAGCGCACTAATGAAACACGGATTAAAAAACAAAATGACAATGGATAATAAATGATTAAATTGTGTTCTAAAACAGAAAAGGTGAAAATATAACGTAAATGTAACTAATTTTCTCGTTATAAATGTAACTAGTAACTAATTACTTTAATTTTGAAAGTAACGTGTTAGGTTACTTTTTTCAAAAAAAGTAGTCTAACTAGTGTAACGCGTTATACCCAACACTGCAAGGGTCACCATTAATCAAAGGCCTTCAACTGGATAGCATCCTACAAGTTATTACACCCATGTTAATGTAACCATTTTGTTTGCAGACCAGAGCTTTGGGAAAATGTGTAGTGTAGACTATTTAAGTATAGTCTCCAGTCTGCAGCATGAATGAGTCTGGTCCTGCTATACATGATTGTACTGAGCAAGCCCACACCAACACAGTCTAGCCTCTCCTTCTGTTTTTCATTCTCCTAACCTGCACTTGTGAGGGTCAGAGCAGGCTGTATGTGTGTGTCTGCGCATGCATGCATGTGTGCATCGAGGGCCAGGTAGACCCATGTCAACCTCTTTGCTTCCTACTGACAGACTTATATTATTAGAGGGCTGACATACTTGGTGAATTGTGCTAACAGACAAATTGGCATTGCAGTCCTGCCAGCCTAAATGGCAGCCCTGTTTAATTGCTTTCATATGGCTAATCCAAATTAGCATGTCTACAAACTAAGATATTCCATTTAATTTGCATAGCTGGTGATTCCACAAAATCTGTTCCTTTTCTTCAGAGGGTGCTTGCAATACCAAGACATCTGAATGGATAACTTTAACGCCCAGAAATCAAGCACATTGTTTTCTTGAAGTTGTTTGCACAAGACAATGTATTTGCCGAGACACACGAGCTGATTATTAACATGGTTTGAAAGTATTTTACTGGGAAAAACTTAATTGAACCAGAGGCTCTATTGTGCAATAGCAGCATTCTTACTCAAAGCCAAAAGAGCAGAAATAGTGTTATAACAGAAGAATGATAGAATTATATTCATGCTATAATTCATGCAGCTCTTTTTTATGTCTACAGATTTATGTCAGTAATAGTTGGCTACACTTCCATCATTATATTCATATGATGGCGGAATTTTAGCACCCTTCATTAAAATACTTGGTTTTTCTTTTTTTTAGTCCTCATTGTGTCTGTACTCACAAGCTGAAATGCACTATGGGATGTCAGCCCTGCAAACAGGTAGGACATCCTCGAAACGAAACAAAGATGATATCATGGTCACGTGAACCTGGAGTTACTATGTTTAAACGTTCCTTTTCACTGTGCAGTCAATGTTCATTGTATATGGTAATTGTAAGCTTAGATATTGAAACCTAAAAGTCAATGTAGTAAATGTTTTACATCACAGAACAAAAAAGGCTGGAATTTTATGTATCTTGTAGAATAACAGGAGAGGGCATTTTAAACCCTGGACTGTACTATAACAACAGGTTAAAGCATTATGTACCATGCATTCTACACCCTGGACTATACTATAACAACAGGAGAAAGCATTATGCATTCTACACCCTGGACTATACTATAACAACAGGAGAAAGCATTATAAACCATGCATTCTACACCCTGGACTATACTATAACAACAGGAGAAAGCATTATATGCCATGCATTCTACACCCTGGACTGTACTATAACAACAGGTTAAAGCATTATAAACCATGCATTCTACACCCTGGACTATACTATAACAACAGGAGAAAGCATTATACGCCATGCATTCTACACCCTGGACTGTACAATAACAACAGGAGAAAGCGTTATGCATTCTACACCCTGGACTGTACTATAGCTTTTGTCAGGTTTGATGGCATCCCTTCCCTTTTTCTCCTAACACTGGGATGGCACTGTCACAGAGGGAGTGCTACTATTCCTCAAAAAGGGACAGGGCCTTTATGTCTGAAAGTACTCCCTTTCTCCCACTGTTCTTTCTCTATAAGCTTCTCATATGATTCCCAGGCTGCAGTTGATGTATGTGCAAAAATGTGTTCACACAACACCTCACATCACTGCAAAGTCTGCCCCTTCCTGATGGAATTGCCTGGTTCTGGATCCTTGTGCATACTCAGTGATTACAATGGGAGGTATCCTTCATGTTATGGTGACAGTCAAACCACCACAAGACAAGTCTATTTCTAAAAATAATCATCCATTATACGTTGACTCTACCACTAAGATTGAATGTTTGAAAGAGTTGAAACCAGGAGAGAACAGTCTGTACAACAGACGCATATCAGGGCTGCTTGGTTATGAACCTATAGTCATTGTGATATGGTTTCATATCTGCCTCCGATGACCTGGAATTGGTAGGATCCGTCTGGGTGGAGGAACTGGATTAGGGCGCACATTCCATTTTTATGCAGATGACACAGTGATGTACTCTACTGCTCCATTAGCGTCCAAGCATTAGGGATGTTGGAGTGATTTAAAGATATTACAGAGATCTCTTTTACAGCTTAAACTGGTTTTAACAGCTAATAAAACACATTTTATTATTGTAAATTTATAAATTTTTCTCTAGGTCCAAAATCTCTGTTAGAAACACATTTGTACCCACCAGCTTGGATGGTAGTCAAAGTGAACAGGTCTCTGCATATAAATACTTTAAAATTCAAGATAGGGTTCTTCTATAGAAACAGGACTTGTCAGTTTGTGCAACAGGTACCGGTACATGTGCCTCGGTTTCATAGTAGAACATTTTCACAGGGCCAAAGAGCAGGTTTTAATGCAATGGAAAACATTTAAGAAGAGAAGTTGTTCTGAAACCTGCCCCATTTGGATCACTAGAAACAACTAAAAACAAAATAGGTAAACACCAAGGAGGTATATAGATGTCACACGATAAAGTGGTGCAAAATGGGCGGAGCTGTACCGTGTTGTAACGAGTCTGTTTCTCAGTCTATTTAGAGGACACAATCAAAATGTATATTGTAATTGTAATCATACCTAAACAGTGGTCAATTCAATAAAAACACATCCTAGAGTATATGTTTTGTGAATAATCAATGTAACTAAGTGTGTACTAAGGTGATTGCATTCCACTGATTTCATGCGGGGAATCACAAACATACGGCTTTATGGCTTAATGGCCAGAATGACTTTGATAACTACTTTGATACCAGCAACATTCTACTCCATTGACTCCCTTAACGTCTCCAGACCTTTTCCCCATGACTTACAGTACAGTAAGAGAGATCGGTTAGTGAACTTTAGTACATCTCTCGTCTTGAACAATATATGTCAGTGGATTGGAGGCAATGGGCGGCAACAATATACGTCAGGTAAGCGACTTGTTCTTCAGGGCAGTCCTGGGGATGTACGTTACATACCACAGTAGAAGTGTAGCAATGTTTCTGTGTGCCCTGGTCTGAGTAAGCATTCTGTGTGCTGTGTTTTTTTCTGTGTGTCAATTTCCCTACAGGTTGTGCAGATCAGTTCAATCACCACTTATCAATGACTCCTCCCTTCCATAATCCGGTACACCTGGTTCCAGTAATCATCATCCATCCCATCATGCCCTTCCTCTGTTTGTGTCTCTCTCTCTTTGGTTTGGTGTGTGAGCTCTGGCCTGTATTCGCTGACTGTGTTGAGGTCAGGTACTTGGCGTGTGGCAGTGGCCACATTTGGCAAACTATTTTTGGTGTGAGTGGTATTGTTTGATTATAGTGAGAGAGAGCTTTGTTTAGTGTAAGTGATAGGCCTATTTAGTGTGATAGTTGTGCTTGTGTGTACTAGTTTTGTGTATGGTGTCCTTACTTGCACGTACGACCCCATAACTCTTTTACTCAACTCCGGGGGTCCTAGTGGGGGAGTTAGAATGTACCAATGTAATGGACAGCTAAAACTGATACTGTATAGTTAACTCCCAGATATTAACTACAGTATTGGTTCTGAGCCAGCAGGACTTATCTAGTGAGTTGCTGCATTAGAGTAGCAGCAGCTAAAACCCATCTGCTCCAGCCTGCAGAAGAACTGGCTGCCTTAACAAGTAGGCAAACTGTCAGTGAGGATTAATGCTCTACCTTAAACCTGAGTTAATAATAAATGGGCTGTTTACTTGTTCAAAGGGGGAGGCCATAGATAACAGACCTGAAAACCCCTCTTCTAAGTGCCAAAAAGATAAATTCTGGTTAAGTGGGGACCTGCCTGGTTTGTGGCCTCCAGTCCCCCCCCAAAAAATACTACTAAAATGTAACCTCTGACCCATTTAGTAATAGTAGATGAGACTACATGTAAATGTCAAGTGCTATGGACAGGATACTTCAACATGCTGGTCCAAACCTGAGTCAAATCTGATTCAGGGGGTAGAATTAAGATGACAGAAAAAAACAACTATTGTTTGTGGTTGTCTAGGTATATCTAATCTGACATAAATCTGAATATTAAAAGCCTAAATGTATCACACCATATACAGTGGCACGTTGACCAGAGGATACAGCTTTTTTGTTATCACAGCAAAGGTTTATGCAGAAAGCCAAGGGCTGCTTCAAATCTGTCTGCGTGCATCACCCTCTCAGCTGCTGATGCATGCAAGAAAATGTGGGAAAGAAAACCACAGAAGAAGTCAAAGAAATGTCTTACACTCCCCCTCTGTGGTTTTCCTACAGGGCTGCATTAGCCCACGGTGGGGATTTAACTAATGAGCCTAGCCTCACTGCTCCACTGGGGGCATCCCAAGACTGCCTTTCTCCTACAATTGGTTCCAAAGGGTTTAAACGAGATGGTCGCAGCAAAGCTCCTATCTGTCCAGGAGATTGTAAGGCAGCCTAATAAAATGGATTGAAGAGATGCAGTTAATTGCTGTCATGATCATTAATGGACATAAATTGACAATATTTTTCCAACTGCATCAAAAATATTACTGATGATGTTAGATGATAGACTTAGAGTCAATATGTACACAGCAATGATCCCTGAACATGTACAGTATATTTAATATGAGCTAAGTTCTCTCTTTTTTGATGCTGGTCACCACAAGTAAAATAATAATATTTTACATTTCTTTTAATAAATAAATAAACTCAATTTGATTGTTAATGTATATCCTGTGTAATATCACTTCACAGTCAACGTGTCAAATTATTTCTAAGATGAACCATAATATTATTTTAAATAAACAATTCTTTATTAGCATAAACTCAACTGTTCATATTTTTTAGGAAGCTGCAGCCAAATGCACAGGTCAAAATACACAAACAAAACTGCTGTAATCTTTCCAATGTGAAGTACGGATTGTACCGGCTGTTCCTGTAAAACGTACATCAGAGAAAGACTTTATAATTTTGGATTACTGCCAGGCCTTATAAGAAATTGCAAAATATCTGTCTTGCTTTGTGAAGTTTATGTTATTTTAAGTTTAGTTTCAATCAGAAAATAATTTCAACACAAACTTTAACATGTTTTCTGGAACTTTTGCAATTCACCTTTTTTATCCTCCAATTTTGTCTCTGATTTCTAATATGCATTTTAACTGAATGTGCATACATGCTAAGGAGAATCACTATAATATATCATAAATCCATAAAATTATGTTTAAATCATCTGTGTGTGCGGACATAAGGCACAGATTTGTGACATAAGCCACTTTAATAATCAGTGGCTGAAATCATGGACTGCACCTTTAAGTGTTAAGAAAATGTTTATCCTTATTTATCCTCAACAGTTTTCTCTGAATTTCAAATCCTTAGAAATTTGTTCATGAGTTGTCCATTAGCAAAGCTGTGTGGAGGGCATAAATTACACCCTGAGTTGTTAATACTCTGAGGTCTATATGCTGGCATAAATCATTAAGACAGATGCTCCTATGAGATGCTCAAAAGGTGCTCATATACATCTTGCACCATAATCCATTTGATTTCACTTGCTCTCTGCTCCATCTTTAGCAACATCCATAACAAGTTAGGTTGTGGTATAGTGTAACCCCTTATTGTGATGAATTGCGTCGTTCTAAGCCAGATCAGACACTAAATCTACAATCTGGCATACACAGTACATACCGATGTCTGGTGACAGAATGGAGTATCATTTATTTAAATGTGAACAATTAAGTCTGAAATTGACAAACCAAGTTCATTCTGTATACTATTTGTGGTTAGGTGAGCTTTGCATTGGAGTGAGGTAAGGAAGATACAGTTTAGAGGGAGCTTCTGTTTTCATGTTAATCCAGGCTCAGCTCTGTGATCAAGAACACAGTAGGTTTCAATACACCTAAGACAACCTATTCTCTTCAGCTAATCCTTTGTTTATTTTTTACAAACAAATTTCAATAGGCAGAGAAAGTAGGTCTGTGATTTAAACATGAGTTGTGGCTAGACATTGAAATAGTATTTACTTTTACATCGTCCTTTTGGCTGCTGTCAGAAGGCATGCAGTGTCCACGCTGTGACTCTAGTGTGTGGGAGCACATCAAAGACACGGGGCATGAGAGACCTGCTCTCCCTTTGAAAATGGAGTGGAGGGAGTACCAGCTCTCTGCAGGCAAGGTTCAGGTTGATCAGAGCCTGCCCAGTGCTCCTACTGTTGCATATACAGGCCCACCCATCGTCAAAGTTCTTGTCTCCCAACCACTGTTAACCATCACACAAAGAGCACATGATCCATAAAGTTGATAAACTGAGATGTATGCTAAAGACCTGACCCCCGCAGATAGTTCAGCTCTAAAGGGGCCTACATGTTCTACATTGTCAGAGTGAATGTCGCTTTTCATCCTTAAACGGGCGTGTCTTGCCACAAACCAGACATGAGCTCGGCAGATTTCGGGCGCTGCCAAAAATTAAAGCAACACAAGCGGCTACATCTGCAACTTTACCAGGATCTTTTATAGTGTTGTGGAGTTTGTTTTCGATCCATGGAAGCCTCGTTCTGACATCCGACTGAAAAATATTTACTCTGCCACACATGCTATAGCCACCTCTCGTAGATTTCATACACTACTTGGCAGGTTTCCCATGCTGGTTGATATGCATGAATGCTGTTGTCAAAAACGAGGTGTTTACAGTTCATGCCTTGAAAACAAGACTCTATCCCAGGGTTGCCAGGTCAAACATAAATTTCTAGCCCAATGACTACTCAAAAACCGCCCAAAATGCCTTAAAACTAGCCCTTTTTACCCTATTCTCTTAATTTCATATACTGTAATTGACTACTCTCCCTCTCTTTCATACACACCATGCAGTAGCTCCTCTCATACCTGGCCCAGGCTGCACCACACAGCCTAGGTCACATTTATTTATTTAAAGGAAAATGCTGCAGATGTGGTTGTTTAAAAATAGCCCAAAAAACCGCAACCCGCGACCAATATATTTTCTACCGCCAAATTGATTCAAAAATAGCCCAATTTGGCTAGAAAACCGCGGACATGGCAACACTGCTCTATCCTTGCATATTTATGTTTGTGCAGGTTAACTTGGGATGGCCCATAACAATGGAATAAAGCTCCTGCTTACACAGACAGCCTCCATAGCATTCAAAATGCTGTGTACCACAATTGTAAGCCAATGTGGGGAAAAATGTCCAATAGGGCATCAATCAGCCAATGGTTCTGCGAGACTGGCATCAGACATATTAGAGTTTACATGTGACTCACAAACCTGTCAAGGGTACAACACAGCAGAGAAAAAGCCAGCTACTGTAGTTCTGCCCTGTGCCCAAAGTTTCCTTCAATTAAAAAGAGCTTTGTGCGTTTTTTTCTATTTCTTCCACACAAAATATTAATTACATTGATTATAGTTCACAGTCTCCCAGTTAATTGTTCAGTAGTGGAGGATTTGACTGTCAGGATGCCAGCTGAAGTTTGAGAAATGAACACAGCATGGGTGATCTGGGGGGGGGGTTCTAATATGTTTCTACTGTCATTGGACTGTAAAGCCCAGATGGGACACACGCATCGTCGGCTCTGCATAAAGAGGAGAACCACCTTCTCTTTCATCCACTACTGCTCTTGAGAGGTAGTGTGTGTATATGTGTCTGTGATCCACACTTTTGGGTACATGTGGGGCCCTGATGTCCCCACAAATTAATCAGTTCTCACTAGGCAAAAGTCCAAACCTCACAGTTTAGATCAGTGGTCCTCAAACCCTTCCATGGAGGGCCTAGTGTATGCTGGTTTTTGGTCTTTCCCTTCAATTAGAGCATAATTAGGACCTAGACTGCCAGGTGAGAGGAGATCCTAACCAATTAGTTAGCTACTCCATCAGGCTTGTACAAGGTAAAAGCGAAAACCTGCATACGCTAGGCCCTTCGTGGAATGGTTTGGTGACCCCTGGTTTAGATAAAGGGAAAAACATACAGCCCCAAATATTTTGTACCTGGTAATTTTCAGGTTTAGGCACTATCAGTTAGGGTTAGGACGAGGTTAAATTTAGGCATGAACATTGTCCAGGCTTAAGTTTAGTGCAAGATAATAGGGAATAGGGAACATTGATTTCACATTGAACCAGCACAAAATTGGATTTAATTACCTTCTGAGGGAACTAAATTTAAAAACAAAATAATGTAAAATATGATCATATGAAGATCATGACGTAGCATGTAAATAGCATAGTTTTTGGTATGGTAGAGGTCGAGGATGGGGAATGGGTGTATAAATCTGCGACTTTCACCCACAGGGCTAGCATTCTGTTTGGCAAAGTGATGCAAATGCAGAAGTGCCTTAAACCTGCATTCTATCTGATTTCCAGCTGGGGGCGACACATGCAGTTGCAAAAGGAGGTCAGTTTCCGTAGAAGTCTATGAGAAAATTTGCCACTGCTCACTTGATTTATTACCTCCGTAAACATTTTCATAACAAGTTTATGGTCTCAATCGCTAGTTTAAGTGTTCTGCAAAACAGAATGATGTACATTTTTTAATTACGGTCTTGATTTTAACGGTAATAAAGCAGGGGGTGTTTTAGGGCATGGCTATGTAGTGATGATCATTTTGGTCACCTAAAAATATCTTGTTCAGCATTTGGTTATATGACAAGATACTCAAAGGAGTATGACAAGACACTCAAAGGAGTTCCTGTAAGTAAGGTTACATTGTGTTTTAAAACTGTTTTTTGTTCGCAGACCTTTTTGTTAGAAACCCTCTTTTCTAAAATGGTCTCATCTGCAACCAAGATGGCTGTGCCGGTAACGGCAAACTCAATGACTCAAATCAGATCTCCACAAACCAATAAGTGACGTCACATATATTCTGTCTAGTAGAATATACACTCAATGCTTTCACCCAGGAGTTTGCGAGTTCAAATCCCAATGGAAACTTAGTGTGTGTTTTGTTCTCCATTCCAGTGTGATGCAGACGTGTTGCACATTATATTTCTTTTAGTTATGTTAACCCTAACCTTAATCCTAACCTTAACATCAGCCACCACATGGCTAACCTTAACCGTGAATGTTAGAAAATAATTTTGAACGCTATGGAATGTATGGAATGTTCTCGCATGAACCGTCGAAATGAAACATGTGTGTGATGTGTATCAAAGAGAGGGAGTAGATCGTTTTGAGAGAGAGAGAGACTGCTACATGCATATTCAGGGCGAGCGGAACCGAAAATTGCGACATATGCACAAATGGCTCAAACATCATGATAGTTGATGTAATTGGTTTAGTGCAAAACTAATTAAGTAAAAATATTTATTTTGCACCATAATTTAATTTTGTTGAAGAGTGCATCACAATATGCTATAGAAACGTGAGAAAGAA
>JACXGM010006476.1:0-32672 GCA_016801145.1 Umbra pygmaea | reverse complement strand
CAGTCAGATGCTCTAACCACTAGGTCACCTTATAGACACCAGTCAGATGCTCTAACCACTAGGTCACCTTATAGACACCAGTCAGATGCCCTAACCACTAGACCACCTTGCCATTCTGTAGTCAGAAAAACTAATTGAAAAGCTACTAATCATTTGCAAATTGTACATCACGGTAACTACGGGTGTTACAAACTTGAACTTGTGATTTACACACACGTTGCATGTTTGCACAAAGCACTGGCAATATATGGCTGATTACCTTGAAGACACATACTACACTTTGTGGTTAATACCAGTCTACTGTCCTACCACACAGTTCCACTGGGCTGACTCAAATAAATATGCATGACTCACAGAAAATCTTGTGTGTCCTTGATGTCAATGAGAGATTAATTTCCATGTTAATTGGAGTTAGCATTTTGCCCTGTATTAAAAGACCCTTTTGTCTAGTTCACATACAGCTTTTGGGGTTCTAGTCATATAACCATCCACGTTTTATAAAACGTTAGGTCTTGTGCGTAGGCTAAATGTGAGAAGTAGCAGCCTATTTTGCCAGCGTCATTCACCAGATAATTATGTTATCTGGTTCCCAGAACATGTTAGACCATGATGTGTTCCAGTGAACTTCAGAGGCCCTATGACCACTCACAATGGCCTTAGTATTAACGTGATCATTTCTAATTGCTGGGATATGTTCTTCCTCTTTCCTATGCATGGGTGCCGACATGATGAGCTCAGCACATGACCACCCCATCTCAGTCTGTGTGAATGCTGCACTTTGTATGATTATCTTATTTATAATCTGATGTATAATGTCATAACTTATAGTAACTATTCACGCTATTGTGTTGTACATCCCCAAGGTGATTTCTGTGGAAAGAGGACAAATGTAAAAAGCATTAGCTTTGCTTTCTGTCTGGGTTATGACGCTAAAAAGTTTGGTTCATTTGCAGATAACACGATGACTAATGGTGACTCTAGCCCTGAGGAGAAACACAATTCTGACAAGGAGAAGCCTGCAGACAACTCTACGGGTGATAACAACAGGTAACAGACAGACAAGTGGTACCAAAACGACTAAATAAAAAGCAAGCAAACGCATTAACACATTATGTGAGGTTTTACTTTTATTTTTGAAAATACACAAATTTAAAATCTGATGAATGAAAGACACTCCAAAAGTTGGTACACTGTGTATCATCACCTTTTCTTTTAATAACACGTATTAACAACTAAAGACACCAGTTGTTTTAAGTTTAGCAGAATTTTCCTTCATTTATCCATTATGCATGTCCTCAGCTGCGCAACTGTACAGGGCCTTGGTTGCCACACATTCTCAATTAGAGATTAGTCAGGACTGCAGGCAGGCCATGCTAGGCCCCAGACTCCCTACTTACGCAAAAATGCGCTTGTAATCCGGGCAGAATAGTGTTTGTTGTCCTGTTGGAAAATGCAGGGACGTCTCTGAAAAAGACATCTGGATGGCAGCATATGTTGCTCCTAAATGTGTACATATCTTTCTGCATTAAAGTATCACTCCAGACACCTAAAAAGCTCAAAACCGTTGTGCTGGTCATTTTTTCTAACATGACAGTCACTAAAACACCTAAGCGCGATTTCCATTCTGCATTCTTAATTTAAATCAACACTGCCCATTCCCTTCCTTCTGAGGAACAATCTACATTTTACAGTGAACCTATTTCTTCAATATTGTCACTTTTCCCAACACAGTATAACTTTGTCTTTCGCTGCATAGTTTTTACACGTTTCATGGCTTGTAGAAAATACTAAACAACATGGGCTTCTCATTTCATTTGCCTATTTTTGCAACTTATTTATTGGTTATTGTTCTGTTAATTTACCATAACAAGGAAATCCACAATATAATGTAACCAAAGGATTTTGGGCAACATCCAGTGCACCAGTTGGGAATTACCGAACACGCTGAGAAGGTGTATTTAGTGACTGTCATGTTCTGAAACACGACGGGGCACAATGATTTAGTGGTGTTTACGGTATCTGGAGGGGGGCCCTCACAGCTATGCAAGTTACCCATGCCATGTCTTCAGTGCCCAAAAGCTTCATGTTAAAACAATAGGTGTTACACAGTGGGTTTTTTTTATAATTTTTTTTTTTGGTGTTACACAGTGGTAAACAGTCGACTGGCCCAAATGTTTGAGTGTGTTGCAGTCATCAGATTTGATTTGAAATTGGTGTATATTTTCAAAAATAAATTCACAAAGTGAAACATCCCATAATGTATTTTATAATGTGTTTTCAATATAGAACAGGTGAAGTTGAATTTTCTAATTACTTTTTTAATTATTTTGTTTTGTTGCCTTCCCATACTATCTCAACTTTTCAGAATTGGAGTTGTACGTACAAGTATATGTTGGTATTTTGAGTTTCTCTATAATTGTATTGTTTATATTTTCTACAGTATTGTTTGTACATTGCCAGTCAGGGGTAACAGTCATTTGAGGCCATTATAATACATGTTAATAACTGCACTTTTGCCATTTCATAATCCTATGTACCCATGAAGTGTAGCAAAGGACCAAGATGAATCCAACTGACTGAAATGGATCCTCCTGTCTGCTGACCTCAACACACCTCTCCTGGGTCCTGACTGACCTTTGACCTTCTGTCATCACACTCATCCAGCACTGGACATCTTAGCATTTGACTGAGAATTTCACATTCCTTGATCAACCCTACAATGTGTATAAGGACAATGTAGATGTAGTTCAGTATTATAAGGGAGCAAGAGTACATATATGCTAGAAGCAGTTAGAGGTCTCTGTATGACTTGTTAGTTTAGTAACTTTCTGAATTATTTACCCTGATTGCTTCTTGAGTTGGTGTATATATTTGTTAACTGATAAAAAAATCATTTTGTACAGAAAGGAATATCTACGTGATAGTGTGCCAAAGTTTATTTTGACATTTTCTTTCCACACCCACACAAGGTTTTAAATGTCTTTGTTTTTAAGTTGTGAATTTTGCTGACATTTATGTAAATAAGAGTATTTTTGTGTCTGTCTGAAACAGTTTTTGCCTTTTTATTAAAGCAGTGGTTAAAAAACAATATTTTTGCTAATAGACTAAATTGAAATTCTAGAAATGCCATACTAATATCTTATTTCTGGGACTAATCTGAGAAAAATTCATTCAAATTGTTTTCATCACTATCAAAGAATCCGTTCGTGGACCTGGGACGACTTTCTTTTTCCCCCCCTCCCAATTTGCAGCTTTCAGGGTGGTGAGGGATGCTCACATGGTTCATGTTGCTGACTTGGCAGATTTATTTTCACACTGCTCATCCAACATGGAAGCCTTTAGTCAGATAATGTACAAAAATGAGAACACAAACTACACTTTTGCACCCAATCTGATTTATCCCAAATACTGGGCAGCACTGTCAATTTGCGCTGCCTCATCCTGGAAGTTTGGGCAAAGTCCTGAAAGTCAGTCAGGTTCGATCCACTGCCTATCATGCGTAGCTTGTCCTGCTGGGCAATGACTAGACCCGCTACAACAGATGGACCTCAATTTACCCCAGGATTCTTCCTTAGAAAAGATTATCAAGGGGGTGTGGTGATATGGGCATTCATGTGTTTGTTCATGTTATTGTCAAACTTAAAAATAAAGATTTATCAACTTAAACATTCGAATTCCATGACTACAGCAAAACGTGACAATTATAATGAACAAAAAATTCTTTATTAACAAAGTTTAGTGAATCCAAACGTAACAAAATAAAGTGCTTTTACTTCAACAGAAAAAGCTTTCTTCCTGTGCTAATAGTGCAGAGCAGTAGATTGTGGAAATGCTACCGTGTTGTAGGCAGGCTGAGGTCAGTTAAATGCCCCCGGGTCCACGTAAGGATAAGCCAGGAACTGTCCAAGCTTGTTTCCATTTGTGTCGTAGTGCAGCATTTGGAAGCAGCGCCCACAGAACAGGCACGGGTCAACTGGAGCAAAAGGATCATTTGTAGTTAGCCACCTGAAAGAAAAAGCAAAATGAAAAACTGACCAACTTCCAATCATGGGTAGAAAATGATGTAATGTGAATTGTTCAGGACATCTTTCTGGGGGAGGTCATATAAACATGGAAAACGAACAACCTGGGTGAATTTCAGATTTACACCCCATTTTTCTCGCCACCCAATTCCCTCTAACCCTGTATTGTCAGAAACTTCCTCAGGTGAAGGGCGCTCACATGTTGCCAAGCGGTCAGATTCAGAGAATTATATTTTATTGTGATGCAGATAGTCTCCACACACCTGCCAATGTAGACGTGACAAACGGCACACTTCCTGGTTAGGACCCTGTGTTTGTGTGTAAGGAGAGGATACAGTTTCCAGTCTAGGCAATCATCCTTGTGTGCTAGTCTGAAAACATTAGGGAGGGAAAACGATTAACAGAACTGAACCAGCTATACTGGCTGAAAAGTCAGAAATAATCTCCATGGTAACACATTGTGGATGCGTTAAGGGTACATGGGTATGGGTGTTAACTAGCAGCACAGACTCAAACTTGTTACACTGCTGCCACACAAAACAAGACTTTACAGTTAATGTTCACTGCAAAGAAAACCAGTCAAGGCTTTACTGAATCAAATCAGTCTGGGAAACATGGAAATGGTTGATATACAAAACTGAACTGAGAAAAACCTTAAGGCTCCTTAGAAATGATCAATGAAGGAAATGTATCATTTTTGTTTTCAGACGCCAATTTCAACCGCCATGCTGCTTTATCAGAAATACAGCCTACTGCCCAGAACTGACTAGAGAAACTAGTGATAGAATGTCTAAATGTGATTTATAATTTAGAAATAACATGAAAAACAAAGTATGATGAGGTTCTGACCTTATGTCAGTGATGATGACGACGTGTTCGCAGTCACCCTGGTGACAAAACAGGTAGGGGTAACCAACTTTGACTTTCAGGTCGTAGAAATACGTGTCCTCCATTTTGGCCTTTTGAAATTGGGGGAAGTCTCTGGTCTTAGCCCATTCAACAGTGGTCCTGAAATATACAATACTGCTTCTTAGTCTAATTTCAAAAAATAAGAATGTACAAGACACAACATACTACACCCACAAACTACATTTTGGACTTGATATCCACTAGCCTTGTCAGACCTGGATTGAAGTTGAACATAAAGGATGTTTCCAGTTGATCAATAAAAATAGAAATGCAGACCAATATCCAACTACCCGTGTGATCCTTCATATGTGGAGTAAAAGTAGATGAGCACACAATACTGGGTCTTTGCCTGGCCTGGTTTGACATTTAAAAAAATTAGATTGAGGTAGATTTTAAATCAACACTTATCAGGCAAATTCCACATCCAACCAACCCAAGGTTTACACATCCAGCCTTGTCCAAGATGCACAAAATTAACGCAATGAATAACTCCATTTTACAGCAAGAATTAGTGAAGGCATCATCTTGAAGTCACCTGATCTGCTACTCCTCGCATGTTAGTACTGTATCTGCAATAAACAGACCTGTTTTGGTTCACTTCTTGGAATACTCCCTGGCTTCCAGCAACTGTTTTGCCCTGCATTTTCGCTTACGTCTAATACAGTGGCGGTGTTATGCCTACGGCCTTTCAGACGTTTACACCAACCTGTTTTGGACACTGAGTGTGGTTCACATTGCTGCGATGACAGCCAAACTACGAGGCTCCGTGTCAAGTCTCTAGTCCGTGTCAAGTCTCTAGTCCGTGTCAAGTCTCTAGTCCGTGTCAAGTCTCTAGTCCGTGTCAAGTCTCTAGTCCGTGTCAAGTCTCTAGTCCGTGTCAAGTCTCTAGTCCGTGTCAAGTCTCTAGTCCGTGTCAAGTCTCTTCACTGGCATGCAAATAAAGAGATGCTTTAGTAGAAGGTTTAAGTTAAGGCCAAATAACCTGATGACAGAAACACACATGTCAGCGCAAGGACAAAGTCACTTACTCGCTTAAGTCTCTACACTCTGGGTAGCGCATGTCATTGTAGAACACCCCTTCGAAGTAAAAGAAGGCGGACTTGAAGTGATCCTGAAACACACAGCGGACAGGTTCACAATACACAGTCCTCACATGAAGGACTAAACTTTCGCTGTGAGTGTTAACAGTCTACAACAGTGGTTCTCAAACCTCTCCTCAGGGACGAGCCTTCTATCAGTTTGGTTGTAACCCTGAACTAGCTCAGCTGATTAAAGCAGGTAAGTGCTTAATGGTTAGTCAACAAGTTGATTCAGGTGTGCTAACTCTGTGATACATTAATATATGACATGACTGGGGGTCCTCCAGGAGAGGTTTGGGAACCACTGGTCTAGATACAGTCAGCAGAGTTTTCACCATATACACAGCACCAAGCTTAATGTGGCATCCTATATTTCAGCCTTTTGACCTGGAATAACCAAGCTGAATCCTGTGTTTCGTTTATTTGGTGCACACGCATTTCACCTTGCTGATGAAGTCCGGCGCAATATCGGGAGTGTTGCTGAACTCTCCGAAGACCTGCAGGTCACTGATACAACAGATAGCGTCCCTAAGATCCACCAGCTTATGAGATCCTAGCATCTGAAGAGTCATGTGGGGCCTCACAGACTTAAACTGGGAGAAAACAGTCTTACATTAGGTAAAAATAGTATAATATTTCAACAAGCCAAGACATTTTACTGCACTCTTCTCTCAGTCTTGGCATGATGGAATGAAAACAGCACATACGCTATCGAACAAGGCTGGATAGAGAATGTTGATGCTCAGTATGAGCTCTCCTTCAGGCACCAAGTCATCCGGGTCCGCTGGCTTTTTGCCTATTGCCAGGCTTTCCTAAAATAAATTCATATTTTATTACAGGCAACCTCAAACCCAGGCTATTGCAAGTATGAGCCTTGAAACCCTTCCATTCGAAATTGGCCTTGTATGAGCAAACATGAAAAAAATGTGTAACCATTTAATGTTAGCCAAAACACACAAGGGGACATAAAAAGCTGTGTACGACACACAAAAAGAGCTAACTCACTAGTTCATTTTGGTAATGGTCAATTCTGCTGATCTTATCAATCCTTAGTGTTCCTTTGTACTCCTGTTTCCTCTTCCTCTGTCTGTAAGGTGACAAACAAAAGCATTCTAAAGATAAGAGTGAATATAGTGAATAAAGTTCCTGTAGAGTATTTAACTGGTGCAATTATTGTAGTTCAACGGTCAAAGGCATCATTTCAGTAGGAAGATGAGTGAGGTTGCAGAATTTTTCACATTAGTGTTTGAAGAGTGGCGTCAGGTGGGACCAATTTGGTGTCAGGGGGCTCATCTTCAGAGTGACAGCGAAGTGAGTCAATGCTGGAAGGAAAAACAAGGACAAATAATACACGTTAAATGTATTTAACATCCTGAAAAAATTGCAAAAGATCTAACACACAGACCAGGTCCGCGTGGCGTAGTGGGCCATGTCGCTGCATTGCTGGACAGTCCACGTCATGATGGTCGTGGGTTCGAATCTGATTATGGGTTCTCTAAAATCCCTGAATTTGGCATTGCGTTGCCTGGGATTTGGCATATAAATCGAATTATATACCTTGCCACGTCGCTCTTCAGCGATTCCTTGTCTGCCTGATTCAGTCGCGGAAGTATAGTTGGTGAACGTAATCATTCCATGCATGATCTGACTAAATGCTTCGGTGTTGGATGAACAGTGCGAAAAAAATCGTACACTGCCGGGCGACATGTGCTTAGATTTCATCCCACAGATCTGTCCAAGGAGTTGCGAAGCTGCCGACAAGGCAGGATTAAGGGAAAATGGGAAGGGAGGATAATGGGGGGGGGGGGAACTCACAAAAAAACAGAGACTATACTTTACCAGACCGTGAATTTACTGACATCTAACTAGCCAATGCGAATCGCAGTTAAACTACATTGTAATTCGTTGAATTTATCGACAGCTAGTTACACACCTGCAGATAGATTTCAATTCCTCCAACGTTTCTCTTGTGACTCCAATCTCATTTGCAATCTCCGCATCTTGCGTTTCTTCGTCCTTGTCTTCGTACGAATAGTCATCTGGCTTTAGTTTCTCCAACCATGCTGTCCTAAATGATCCAACGTGGAAAGCCTTGGTGTTTATGTCTTTATATTCAAAAACTGGTATGTTTGAGTTGCTGCTCGCCGCCATTTTTTTCATCTAAATGACGTTAAAATTCAGAGGGCACACTGGGAAATGTAGTGTCGCGAGAGGACTCCAGTAGTTTCCTAAGAGCGGTAATTGGTGGTATGGCTGTTGCGGTGATTAATTTCCATCCAAATTGCCCTAAACCCTGAACCTATGAAGTTAGAAAAGTGAGAGAGAACTGACTTTGTAATAAAAATATAGAAAACTGCACTCTTCGCAATTCATAAAGGATAATAAATAAAACATAGGAATTACAATAACTTGGCTATATAGACGTATAACAATCAGTGAGATTCATGTCCTTTCTCGGCAAATGTAGCGTAAAAGTGTTTGTATGTAGTGTCAACATATAGTTATAAATCAGATTACTATCAACAATTGCAGTGCTTGTGCACAATTTCAATCAGAATTTATCTTAATCAATTATTATTTTATTTTTTAATAATTTGAATATAAGTTGCCACTCGTATTGTGGAAAGGTGCATTTAGAAAAAGGTGCAGCTATACATGTTGAAAACTAGTTAAATTTCAATGTATTATTTACATACAACAATATGAAGAAAATAAATCCTGCTGCTTCCTTAGGGTCAAAAAGACTTTGTATATTAGCACGTTCGTGGAGATACAGTGTACGGATGACAGTTGGCATAAGTAAAACGAGACAAACAGCTTTTACCAAAATAGCTCTAAATAGGACTCAAGGGTCTCCAATCCTAGATACCATCATGTACATTTTCAGTCCTACCGCGCCTCATTCAGCTTATCAACCAGTTAATTATTAGAATCAGGTGTACTAAATTGGGGTTGGAGAGAAAACTAAATATGCGCGGAGGAGGGGGTTGGTTTCTGACATGTTTGGTTGGGTTGCAGTCGACTGACTGAAGGGTGTCTGAACACAGATCATCTGTCTGAAACATTAGTCGACTACAGCACTAAATCAAAATTGCAACAGATTGCGTGGTGACACTGGGCGGTTCCTCGATTACTAAACACCAGCGGGCATTTCAGTGTTTTATAAAGGTGCCAATGTGAATTTTATCGTATTTCTGAAAAAGACCAGTTCCAGAGTTGACTGTGTATTCATTTTCATTCACAATTCGACGTGTTATAGTATTTCCTTCATCAAGTGGATTCATTGTTAATCAATTTATTAGATTAATTTCATTTCAGGTGTTTAAAACTCTATTTCTGTCACATGGCTCAAGTGGAAAATGGGAACATCCAGAAGGCAAGACATTAACCTTTTTACTAACAAATTATTGAATGTTTAACTTTATCTGATTTTTAGATTTAATTAAACCATGAAAGACAATGAAAAAATACGTATAGACTAATCGCAATTATTGGTGGGGACAATTACATGATTCCTTAACATTGGTGGGGACAATTACATGATTCCTTAACATTGGTGGGGACAATTACATGATTCCTTAACATTGGTGGGGACATATGTCCCTCCCTAAATTTGCGCCTGTTTCTGTCTATAAACTAGTGCAACTGCAGGTTAAATCAGTTCCTTAAATATTTTCACAAGGCAAGAAAGCCTAGAGAGGACTGTATCGTTTAAATCACTGGGAACACCACATTTAAGAAGTGGCTGTACTAGAGCTGTTTTCCAAACCTAATTATACCTGTGAAAATGGGCAAGTGGCTCAACAAGAATAGACTTGCAGCAAATTAAGTTAATCTACCCCAGTAGCATTACATTGCCAGCTGTATTAAAATTATGATTGAAGGAATCACAGTGCATACTTCGTTTTAGGACTTTTTTGTTGTCAGACACCACTGAGAGGTAATACTTTAGGGTTATTAGTAAGGATTACATCTATCACATTTGATATTGAAGGGTCTTACTAACACGAGTAGGTTCCATAATAGTTTCAAGTTCATATCAATACAAGCAGATCTAAAACAAGCCGAAGGAGTTTTTAGGTAGATATTGTAGGCATATGTGTTTCCATTAAGTTCAAAGCAAGTTCTGAGTGGGGCTTTAAATACGAAGGAGGCTATAACGTTTATGGGCATAACTTCTATTTCCTAGGTCAGCCATGCACATTGTATTTAGATTCACAGAAAGATTGCGCCTGGTTTGCAGTCAAGATTTTCTTCTCAAAGAGATCTGACATGTTTTGGATTTTGAACTTAACTTCATAAGTTTTCGGAAGTTAAACTTGCATTCATTCATTGTGTTGACTTTTGTCAGATGTGTTGACTGAACTTGGGTATGTAAGTTTTCCGTTGGAAAAAAAAGGCAGGTGTGTTCGCAGGATTGGAGCAAGATTAAAAAAATTTGGGACAGAATTATTCCATTTCACAGGTTGGCAGAAAATACAAGTTTCTTGAACAAAACACTAATTTTGAACCAAAACAAATTATTTAGTCTAAAAAAATTATACATTTCTGTATTTTACACACATTATCCTATAATTAATTTATTGCTAGAAAAATACTTGAAAAATTATGTTAACTAATAAACTTGACACGTTCAAAGTGGGAGATCACAGGTAAATTATATGGTCTCATTTATAAAGATTGTACTGTATAAACAGACTTGAGTTTAGAGCAAAATTAAACGTCATATTTCCCTTCTCAGTAATTGGAGGGGCTAAGAGGTTCTCCATCATATTACCCAGCATGCTCTATCATAGGTTTTTAACATTATGTTTTATGTTTGTTGACGTATCAGTTGATAAAGAAAACTACTGCAAATCAAATTTTGATGATTATGCTAAGAAGCAAATGTTATACGTTGCACCTATTAGGGAAATAACTGTTCCAGTTTAAGTCCTTTCGGTTGGGAACAGTAACATTATTGCAGAGCTGTGCAGTTCTCCTGACTGTAGATCAGGTATGACTACTCCTAACTGGGAGGTGTCCCTACTCTGTCTTAACTGTTTCCAAAAATATTTTTCTGAAGGAATGTACTAGGATTTGCGGGCCTGGTGTGTCCTAGGTTGTTGCTGTGAATTATTTTTTTCTTTTGAATTTGCCTGGATATGCAATGGAACAATTGTAAAAGAACGTATTGTAATTAACATTTTAAATAAATGCGGATGAGGTGTACAGGCCATGATTTTAATTTGAACTTGTGCCTACACATCTACAACTATTAACCAAATCAAATTTAACAACACTTCCACTGCCAAATAGACTGAAAGTCACCCTCTCTAAGACATGCATTAATATAACAGTTCAGGTGTGCCTTTTTAAGTTGTTAACTTGACAATGTGAGTTAAAAATATAGCCGCAAGCGGCGATTTGCGGGTTCAACCCTTTTTTCTCAATAGCGACTTCAAAGTAATTTCACACAAGGTTCAACATTGTTATAAAACATATGCTATAATTTTTATGATCTATAGGTTGATTTATGTCATTGCACGTGCAGTTATTATACATTTAAAGCGCCCCCTAGTGGTCAATTTGAATTAGACTTGCAGGGTGTGGTTCAGTTACTTATTAAGAGATTTGTCATGATTGGAGAATGAATATGCAATTATTAGTAACATTTGTGTATTGGCACTCACCTATCTTGCTCTTGTAACGCCCCTTAGTGGTCAAGGTATATGAAACTGTCTGGGTATATGTTAGAAACTTATCTGAACACATCCAGTGAGTTTGGTGATGATTAGCCTTATGGTTGCTGATTTGTATTCATTTGTCGAGAGCCACTCCCCTTTCAAAGTTCATTGGTCAATAACTTAAAATGTAATTGAGATTGACATGTTTTGTTCAATTTCAAATAAGCTTGATCCAATAATGATTCACTGAAAATGTGGTAGAAATCGGAGCTACAGTGTAGGAGAAGATAAAAGCACCCCCTAGTGGTCAATTTGAATTAGAAATGCAGGGAGCGGTTCAGGTACTTATGATGATATATCCTGAGAGATTTGCCATTATTGACAATTGAATATACGATGAATAGTACAATCTGTGTAATGCTACTGACCTATTTTGTGCTTGTAGCGCCACCTAGTGACACATGTATATGAAACTGTCTGGGTATATCTGAGGCACTTATCTGAACATATCCTGTGAGTTTGTGACAATTGGCCCTACGGTTGCTGATTTGTGTTCATTTATGTCCAGAGCCACGCCCCTTTTGAAGGTCATTGGTCAATAACTAGAAAAGTAATTAAGGTATTGACATGCTTTTTTCAACTATTAATAAGCTTGATCCAATGATTCACTGAAAATTTGGTGGCAATCGGAGATATGGTGTAGAAGAATGTCAATAATGTTTTTTTTCTAAATATTAAAAATGGCGGAATATTTCACACCTGTGGTTCAACATTGTTATAAAACATCATGCAAGTTTTCTAACAATTGGACAAACATTTTATGATATATAGCTTGATTTGTGTCATTTCACGTGCAGTTATTATGCATTTAAAGAGCCCCCAAGTGGTCAATTTTATTAAAACGTGCAGGGCATGGTTCAGTTACTTATGAGGACATGTCCTGAGAAATATTTCATGATTGGAGAATGAATATGCAATTAATAGTACAATGTGTGTATTGCTACTCACCTATCTTGCCCTTGTAGTGCCCCCTGGAGGTGCATGTATATGAAACTGTCTGGGTATGTCTGGGGCATTTATCTGAACATATCCTGTGAGTTTTGTGATGATTGGACTTACGATCTTCAAGTTGAGTTAACTTACATTTTCAAGGCAGCAGGGGAACTTGCATTTGCTAGTTGAACTGACTAATAATGTTTTACAGTGTAGAACATATTGAAACTGAAGTAATATAAATCCATTCATGTTCATATAATAATATTTCTATATTGTACACAAATAAAGAAATTAACATTTCTAATGTCTGTGTCATGGCTCACTGTAGTGAAAGATGAAGATGATGAAGATGATGATGATGATGGGTATTACTAAGGTTGACAAAGGATTATTTTATGAAGGCTATATAACTTGGTTATTGTTGGAAAAAATATGTATTTCTTTACATGATCATTTAAATTTTATATTCTGAAAACATTAAATGGAGTGCTATTACAGTAAAGAAAATGGTCCAATCATGAGATAGACATGGAATTGAGAAAAATATTAATTAAAAGATTAAGCGATTTAAAAGATGTGAATCTTAACTGAATCACTTAGTTCAGTTATTTTAACTGTAGTGATTCATAATGCCCATCACTAGTTAATATCATCACAGCAACTAGCATGATGTAGCCTCAGAATAGCAGGCCAAACAAATATTGATTTAAGTACATTATTCAGCAAAAAACAAATGCGTAGCTAAGTACCATAGTAGACATTTGTCTCTGTTTAAAATTGTTAATTTCAGTGGCTTGCCAATATACTCTACAATAATGATTATAATAGAACTGTATATATAAATATATACATTTATCAGGCAAATGAAGTACCAGTTGGTCAAAACAGCAACTACGAGACATTAAGAGATGGACAAACATGGTCACAGGTGAGGTCTTAAAATGGTCTAGTAGTTGACAGTTAGTGTTAGACAAGATTTTGATATAGTGTTTGAGGCACAGTTTGTTCATACTAGGCTAATGCTGTATAGAAATACACAGGAAAAGATGATATCATAGCCATATATATTTTATTTCTATTTGGAATGTGTCAACTTCTATTAGGCAAATGAATCAATGGAAGAAGGGAGCAGCAAAGACATGGGAGAGGTAGGTGGAGCAGCAAAGACATGGGAGAGGTAGGTGGAGCAGCAAAGACATGGGAGAGGTAGGTGGAGCAGCAAAGACATGGGAGAGGCAGGTGGAGCAGCAAAGACATGGGAGAGGCAGGTGGAGCAGCAAAGACATGGGAGAGGCAGGTGGAGCAGCAAAGACATGGGAGAGGCAGGTGGAGCAGCAAAGACATGGGAGAGGCAGGTGGAGCAGCAGGGTCACAGATGAGGATGAAGGATTAACAGTAAAAGTGGGAGGAAGTGGTCATTTTACAATATTGTCTGAGGCAAGTTGTGGCAGTAAAACTATATAGATACTGTAAGTGTTTAGCATGTAATAGTTAGATTGAATAATGTTTCCATCCTGTTCAGAAAGTACATACATAAGTTGACACAAACTTATCGTGCACAAAAACTTGCATAAGGTCATATTTTTTGCAACATGCAGGAGCATTGATTAGATGGTAAAAATGTTGAAACCAAACCTACGCCCTTGCACCTGTGATGTGCAAGTTTTGATTAACATTTGTTTTACGAAAGAAATAATAAAAAATTATACTGTTGTGCCATTAAATAATTCACTAATTGCATAATGTTCTGCTGCTCGGTTATGCAGAGTTATGCACATGTTTGTCTCTTCTGAAATGTATCTCGAATTGTCATATAGGAAACGATGGATCCATGTGTAACTTCTGATAAACTGGATCACCCTGACTTTCAGATAGACCCGGAACCCCCTAGTGCTGTGCCACTTGATAACTTGTAAGTCTTTTTCTTTTACTACATGCGACTGTTAAACTATGTTAAGGTCCACAATGCTTCAGATAATTATTTTCATTATTATTATTATTATTATTATTACTATTACTACACATCTAAATAATTATATAACATTATGAAGTCTGTTTTATCCTAAAGATTGCTCTCCATACAGTTTTAATGACTGCCTTAATACAGTGTCAGCCTTTTTATAAAACTCTCCCGACGAAGTACAGCCCATTGTGAATACATAATAAAGATGCTATCATGTACAACTGGGACAGCCTAGATACTCGTTTTGGACTACAACCCAAATTTCAAACAGTACAGCATTGTGACATTATGTTTTTTCTACAGTAATTCTGTCTTTCTAACTACTGGATGCTGTAATGCCATAGAAATAGCATGTCAAAGGCAATCAATTACTTCCCTGAATAGAATGTTACTGCACATGCTACACCGGACCCCTGACCTTTATGACTGCAGAAACTACACCACAGGGGGCTAGCATCCAGTGCTGCTAACGCAAAAATCTGAAACCATTCCCTTCTATAGCCAGCTGCAGCTCTGACCGTCAGTCAAATAAACAAGCTTCTTAGTTACTTAACGTCTATGCGTGTTAGTTGCTCTCCTTACATATATATTTGAACTTTAGTCATTTAGCAGACACTTTTAACCAGTGCAATTTACAGTGAATACAGGGACATTCCCCCGGATCAACTTCGGGTAAAGTGCCTTGCTCAAGGACACAATGACATTTGGCACAGTCTGGAATCTAACTGGAAACCTAATGACTACCTGTCTGACTTCTAACCATTGAGCCCACCTCCTACATGTCACTTCCTTTCCAGGAACTCAAAGGTCAGCTTAGAGGCAGCATTGCTGGATGGCAACAAAGCTGTCAATCTCTTCCTCAGCAATCGCTTTGCAGATGCCTTGGCGCTGCTCAGTCCCTGGTATGTTCCATATACATTCATAATCAACCCAGTTTTTCCACCATGATGCCAGTTTGTGTTAAGGCTGACAGTAGCCTTGGAGCTGAGGCCTTACAAAAGACTGGTAAGAATTACTGGTGTCTGAAAGCCGGAGTTGTAAAAAGTGCAAAGTTAAAGTACTTTTCTGGTTTCGTCTGAGTTCGCAAGTTTGGGGAAGTTCTTAATTAAGACCAAAATTACCAGGTAAAGGGAGTTCATAGCTAACCATCTATAAATTAAATAGAAACAGTAAAATAAGATAAATTATGGTAACGACAGGGTCCACGTTACCTGCTGCATTGCAGGGTCCTGCTGCATTGCAGAACTGTCTACTTCGCGATGGTTGTCGGTTCAAGCCCAATCATGGGTTCTCTGACTTTCCCCGGGCCTCCTGCACAAGGCAGCACAAAATTGGCAAATCCTGCTCCAGTGACTCCTTGTGTCTAGATTGGGTTCCTGTGAATTCGAAGTGGTGAATGGACTAACGGCTTCTGTGTTGGGTGAACAGTGTGAAAATAACTGGCAGCTCTGGCGACATGTGGTTGGATGAAACGTGCGCGCCCCTTTTTGTCCCACAGATCTGTACAGGGAGTTGCGGAGCTGCCGCTAAGGCAGGATTAGAGAGGGAATTGGGAAGGGAGGAAAATTGGGGAAAAAAATAAATTATGGTTTCGAGTTAAGTTATAAACTCCCTTTACCTGGTAATTTGTGTTTTATTTAGGAACTTCCCAAACCGGGTGAACCCAGCCAAGTTTTTTTTTTATGGGTAGCAATGATATGTGACCTGTTCAAGTTTGTCACATGAACAGGAGACAAACGTAATTGCATGTAAAGTGACAATTTTGTGCCATGGCTCAGCAATGCAGTCAGAATAAGAAAAAAATGTAAAAAAAATTGTAAAACTGTAAACACTACAGTTTGTACATGTAAACAATACTTTCTGAATAATATTGTGGTGCGTGTATTGAGTACACCCAAGTTATACAGTACCAATGTGTTATCAATAGTGTAACTGAATAATAATGTGCAGCACTTGCGTGTGTGCGCGTGCGTGCATGTGCGTGCGTGTGCGCGTGCGTGCGTGTCATAGCAGGTTCATAATGGAAACACCAGTGGAGATGGGTTATCATCTATTTCGGATGATTGATTTTAATAATAGAATAGTAACATACAATACGCTCACCGTAGGTTTACTTTATAGCCTCCCCCCCACCCCTGCCTCCATCTGTAGGTTCTGTCTGGATTTTGTGTTTGGTCATGTTGGTTCGATTGTGGGAGGTTTGGCACTGCTCTTTGATCACGATTATGTTATTAATAAACTGCCAAGTCAGGTTGTGAATAGATGTAATGTATGTACACTTTCTTACTATGTAATGTGGTTGCCCTCATGTACGGAACCATTTGCCAAAGTTTTGCCAAAGATTAAGTCATAAGGTGTGATATGTTACTTTATATATTTATAAAATTTGGTAATCTCAAACAAGCCATTATCTTTCTGAAATATACATCCATCTAAAGCATTTTTGTTTGGAAAATGATAGTTTCTTCGCCTCGTGCACATTTTTTTTTATGTTGTTGTTGTTATTGTTGTTGTTTCCTTTTTCAGGAGGAGCCAGAGTGTGTACCACGCCATGGGCTACAGCAGCATGTTGTTTATGCAGGCAGGGTTGACCTTTGAACCAACGGACATTGAGAAGGCCATGACTGCCCTAAAGGAATCACTGCACACTTGTCAAAAGTACTTGAAGGCACTACTTAAAGTTCTAATAATGATGGTGTTCCTTTTGTTAGTCACCCACTCTTATAATACACATTTCATAATTATGAAGCAATATTTGTTTGAATTCAATCAGTGACTGAGATTGTGAGCATAATTACTGAAAATAAACATATTTACCCTATGTTCTCTGCTAATCTAGGTTTAGAAAGAATACATCTATGGTGGAGACCATTACAGGGTTGTTCTACAAGCAGCCTACTAATAACATGTCTGAAGGTGAGACCATAAAATTGTTGTGGAACGATGTTATCTATGTGTAGACAAATGTACATGTAGTTTAATGTTGAACTTTGTGGACACACAAACTAGTGTTCCAGTCCTTTATTGGTTGATGTAGAAACATGTATGTAGTACAGCGGTGGGAAATTGTTCTTGCCCAATTAGTTACATTTGAAAGTTTAGTGTCCAAACTTTTGACTAGTTCTGTAGGTTCATTTAGAATTGAGATTTTCATTCTAGTTGTATTTTCTAAGCGTGATCAGGAGTGTAAAATAAACTATGTATGTAAATGTTATTGCTATTGTGTGACCCTTGCCCTCTGCAGAGGAAATGCATGCAGAGCTTTGCTACGCTGAGGTGCTCATGCAAAAGGCTGTGCTCACCCTACTGGATGAGAGCATGATCAGTTTATTTAAAGGAGCCGTCGGGATTCGCAACAGCTTTCTGATCTACAAGTGAGCAGTTGAAGGACTTTTCACACTACTGACCAAGTAGGGAAGGACAAGTTATCAAGTTTGTCAGACAAGTGTTGTAGAGAACCTACAGGATGATAGCTCTTCAGGAACAGGGTTTTTAATGAACCTGCAGGACAATGGCTCCTCGTATAACAGGGTTGTTAACGAACTTGCAGGACAATGGCTCTTCAGGAACAGGGTGGTAGAGAACCTAGAGGATGATAGCTCTTCAGGAACAGGGTGGTAGAGAACCTAGAGGATGATAGCTCTTCAGGAACAGGGTGGTAGAGAACCTAGAGGATGATAGCTCTTCAGGAACAGGGTGGTAGAGAACCTAGAGGACGATAGCTCTTCAGGAACAGGGTGGCAGAGAACCTAGAGGACGATAGCTCTTCAGGAACAGGGTGGTAAAGAAACTACAGAACGATAGCTTTTCAGGAACAGTTTTTTGTGTATTTGTCAGTAAAAGTTCCAAATACAAAATTGAATTAACCACAATGCTCTTTGAAACCTTGTCTGTTAGGGAATGTGAAGCCATGTCGATCATGGACAGGGATAAGTCTGAGCAGATCAGCACACATGCTGACTTCAGGGGTGGAGTGAACATGGGCGTTGGTTCATTCAACCTGGTAAGAGCATATGTGTGGCCAAAGATGAGGCCTAGCATATACCTGACAATGTTTTCAATTCATTATTTAATACTTTATTGATTTATTATGTGTTTGTTTGTGTCAGTATCTGTCACTTTTGCCAAGCAAGGTCCTCAAACTTTTGGAGTGGATCGGCTTCTCTGGAGACAGGGTAATAATAATGTATTTTAGCCCATTTCAAGGACACAAAAAGTCTTTAAAATGAGCACAAGAACAAAACAAACACAATACACATGCAAATAAGTTGTTCAAAGTCCAACCCCCCCTGCAGGAACTTGGTCTGTCCCATCTGAGAGCGGGAGCAGCTAGCAACAGCCTTCGCTCCATTCTGAACACAATGTGCCTCCTTATGTACCACCTGTACGTCAGCGTCATACTGGGTAAAGTTTCTAGGATAAGTTGTCATTACAAAACCTTCCGGCAACTGTGGTGTGAAGTACAATTGGACAAAGAACTCTGGCTAGGGGCAAAGTGATTCTTGTTCCAGAAATGGCACAAAGGCTGCTGGAGATTTAGATGGCTCAATGACGTCCTCTTGTGGAGAGAAGACAGAACTGCTACACTATAACTAGACAGTACTAAGATTCACCTACTGTCCGTGCTTTCCAATCATGATTTCTTTTGTCTACATTTTTGTAAAGACTAATAAACGTTCTTGACCTTATGACTTCACAGCTTAAGGGCTAAGTGTACTTGAACTTCAAGTTGCAGAAACAGGTTTTGCTCTTATGAGCTGCTTTGGATCTTTACTCCAACACATTTGGTTAATGATTTGACTTTCCATCTCTGTAGGTACTGGTGAAGGGAACCTGCTGGAGTGTCAAGCTCTTCTGGAGCCCTACATTAAGAAGTTCCCCAAAGTAAGTGAAGTCTCCCTTGCAAGGTGTTGAATCTGGATGAATCCCTGGTTAACAAACTCTTTGTCCCAGGGTGCCTTGATGCTCTTCTACCGGGCCAGGATTGCGGTCCTCAAGGGCGACTTTGAACTAGTGAGTAAACAACTCCCTTTACTAAAGTCTTAATTATTAGCAGTTATTGTTCAGATACTTTTGGAGATCTGTAATGAGAGCATATCTCTGCCCTAAAATATGAAAGTATAAAGTCACTGCTAGCTAAAATGTGTGGAACTAGTGCGTTTAAGGGAACTTGATTAAAGCCATTACATCAATCATCTGATAAAACCCCCACATGTGATTAGTTGATATTTGGATGTTCTTTTGTCAGTATCCACTCAGCAAAGGACAGAGATAAGAAATTCAATTATTTTTCTCAGTGGGTTAAGAGCAAAGGAGTTGATGAAGATCCAGAAATGTGCCACTAATGTCTGTCTGTTTCCCTCGTCTGCTGCAGTGTTTCTCACATGCTGCTTTTATTGGATCAAACTGAAAATAAAAGCCATTGTCTCAGCATCATATCTCTGAAATAAAAACCCTGGAGCTGTTTGAGCCAGCATCCCAAAAATAAACATCCCACATGGCCTTTAGAGACGGCTGTTCAAAACTCTTTAAACTCCAGCACTGATACAATAAATGGCAGTAGACAGCCTAATGCTGTAATCACACCAGGCACGGCAAAAAAATCACCATACGGCCCCGTCACGCAGACACACTTTTACCATGCAATCAATCTTCCGCATCTTCAGGATGGAAGACAACGTTGAATACAACTGTCCTCTTCCAGTGAGGCGACTGGCAGGAGCTTTTTCAGTTTAGTATTCATTGTCACACAAACTATTGTCAATCTATCTTGCAATCCCATAAACCCATAGGTGAAAGTGACATATTAGCTCTTCCTTGGTGGTACATCAACTTCCGGTTCTGGTGCCATACAGCAAGGCACCGCACAAGTTGGATATTTTCAACTCTTGCGACACACCCGCCGCACCACATCCACATTGTGCCGGATCCGGTAGATCTGTCGCAGCGGTGCGGATAGCTTCCTATTGAAATGAATGGACTTCCGTCGGAAAGCAACCAGTTTGCTATGCCTGGTGTGATTCCAGCACTAGGCCCTCTGTGGAACCAGTTGTATTCAACCAGCGGCTTTGACCAGTTTTTCTCATACCTCTCCTAGGGAACCCCCAGTCATGCCATATTAGATTTATTCCAGGGTTAGTACACCTGTCAACTTGTCAACTAATCAACAAGCCCTTACCTGCTTGAATCAGGTGAGCTAGTTCAGGGTTACAACATAACTGAGATGGCCAGGGTCCCCCGCGAGAGGTTTGAGAACCACTGGTCTAAGCCGCTGGTGACTAACTGCTTCTGCAAAGGGGCCTAGTGTCAGCAGGTTTTCACTCTTACCTTGACCTGACTGTTTAATTAGGTCACTAATTGGTTAGGATCTCTCCTCACCTGACAGTTTAGGTCTTAATTGGGCACTAATTAAAAGGAAAGACTAAAAACAACCATAGAGTATGGAACCGGTTTGACATCTGTGATAAGCAATACGTTATTGAGCTTGTCTGTTTAATAGGAAGAAACAGCATAAACCCTGACAGGCTACTTATCTAGAATACAAGTATAGGAGCACGTGAACACATCAATAATGTGTGAAGTACAAGCCGTGCACTGGCTGGGTAGAGATGGACCAATGGCAAGCTCGTTCAGGTGTCGCCCCAAGGTCAAACTTTGTTTACTGGCTGAACTTACCGGTAAGCTTTTCAGAGGCTTATGGCTATCATACTATATATCAAATCATGCCTAAATGATCATTTATCATACAAAATGATATTGGAGTACAGCAGCAAATAAGTAATTAGAATTCTCCATAACGACTACATCCACATAACCCTTTCACATCTTAAACGACTGTACCGGTAATCCTGTTTTGCGAGTTCAGAGAGAATCAACCTTCAGCTGCAGACGTTAAAAGGTTACGCTCACAAGCCGGTAGAAATATGAATCAATCTGGAGCCATTTTGTTGAACTGGCATTCTCACATCCCTCAACCTCATTGATTGCATTAAACCTGTATTAAATATACTGATATATAGAACAATACTTGTAGTTAGCCCACCATAATCACCATTTGTACGGTAATTGTCATGCTACTGTTTACTATACTACATTAAACTAACAATAATTTATTATAGGTATCCTAGACTTATTTCCAATATGTTTGGGCAAATTGCAGGAGTATAAATTGCGGGCGTTCAACATAAAAGTCTAACGATATGTGTCCATCCGCCAGGCCCAGAAGTTGTTCCTTGAGTGCATAGCGTCACAGCAGGAATGGCATCAGATCCACCACTTGTGTTTTTGGGAGCTCATGTGGACCTACACTTTCCAGCAGGACTGGATGGAAGCCTACAAATATGCAGACCTTCTCTGCAAAGAGAGCAAGTGGTCTCAGGTAAACAAAAAGCTTAGATTACAGCGAGTTAAACAGCATTCATCGTCTTTTTGCCCAGTCATTTTGTTACTAAACTGGAGGCAGTGTCGCTATCTTCACCTTTTATTTGTAACGTTCATTGTGGCGTGGGCTTTTCCCGGCAGGCTATGTACGTGTACCAGAAAGCTTCTATCCTCTGCATGATGCCTCCTGAAGAGGTAGAGCGAATGGGGGAGAATATGGAACAGTTGTTCAGGTTTGTTACCTCAGATACGTGGTTGGCATGGCATCCAGGGATACCTCACAACAGGGCTAGGTTCTAAAACACTTCTGGTTTTAGTTACTGCTAGTTAAACGCACCCACCTGGTGTCCCAGGTCTGAATGAGTTCATTTAGTTCAACCCAGAGTCACAAGCTGAACCGAAGGCTCTCCCTCTAAAGGTGGGTTGCTATGGTTTGTTACTATGCTTTACTCCAGGGGTCTCCAACCCTGTTCCTGGAGAGCTACCATCCAGACTGTTTTCACTTTAACCCCAATTTAGCACACCTGATTCTACTAATTAGCTGGTTGATGAGCTAAATTAAGCTATATTATTTGCAGTTGAAGTGAACCTACAGGATGGTAGCTCTCCAGGACCAGGGTTGGTGACCCCTGCTTACTCTGATAATGTCTTCCAGGCAAGTCGAGGGGCTGCGGCTGCGGATTGCAGGGAAGTCTATCCCGACTGAGAAGTTTGCTGCAAAGAAGGCTCAGCGTTACAGTGCCACTCCCCCAGTGAAGTTGGTGATTCCTGCCATGGTAAGGACAAGACTACACACACTTGTTTACTAAGGTTGTGAGGACATTTTTTTTACAAGTCTTTCCATTAGATTTGTTTTTATCTAAACTTCAGTATAACCCTAAGCATCATCATAATGCTAAATCTAACACCAAAAAAACTATTTATAAAAGTGAGCACAGGAAAAATGCTCAATCACCACATCTTGATTGACACATCGTCATGCTTCATGCAAATGAAAACCAGTTCTAAATCAGCCTACCTAGTTAAATAAAGATATAAAAAATACCATTGGTCTGAAATGCGTCTTCCTCATCACAGGAAATGATATATGTGTGGAACGGCTTCAGTATAGTCAGCAGACGGCCGGAACTGATGACGAGGATTCTAGTCACTGTTGAGGAGGCAGAGAGTGAGCTGAAGACGGAGCAAAGTAAGTTTAACCACATAATGTTCTGGAGCGATGGCTGCCCGACGGTTACTGCGTTTTTACATTCTGGCTTGCATAATTCATGAGAAATTATGTAGGATATTTTCAGTCTAATACTTACATTTACATAATGTAGCGGATGCTTTTACGACTATCAGTATTGAGCTTGCATAGATTTTTGCACTTCATCGTACTGTCCCTGTATGGTGCCATGCTTTTAACCAAGTGAGCTACACAGGGCCTGTATCATACAACATATGTAGTAATAGTAATTTTTCACCCAAATGAATTCACCAGAAAGGAAATTGTGTGAATTCAAGAGTATATATTCAGAATTTCCTTCGACCGACATGGAGTCATGGTAGCGCGAGCCGGCTGACAATCCTTGTTGAGTCGAAGTCTGTTATTTCATTTAGTCAGTTTACTCAATTTCTGTTCAAATGACGGAAGTACAGAATAGTGTTTGTTTCCTTTCTCCTGCAGACCCAACAGAATATCACGTGGACGACCAGTATATGATCCAGATGCTCAAGGGCCTTTGTCTCAGACACCTGAACCGTTTTGAAGAGGCTGAGCTGTGCTTCACACAAGTCATCGACAGGTTAGTCCATACAAAAACTAGAGTATTTAACAAATGAAATTCAAGTAAGGTTAGGGAGCAAGCGAAGAACCCTTTAAATTGATTTTGGTCCTCTTTTTGAAGCTAAAAAACACAGGTAACTAGTAATTTTACAAGGATATTGTGCCTCTCTTTGCCTGAATCTTTAATATAATGTATATTGCAATATAAGTATTAAGTAATCCCTTAGGTTACAAGAGTTCAAGGACGTATTATCACTCTGCTGATCAAGGAATATGTCATCAGTTTGTCAGAATATTTATTTTTATCTTTGAGGTGGGCAGATTGAGAACAGATTCTCATTTGTAATGACCTGGCCAATATAAAGCGCAATAGTGCAAGAGGACCAAAAGTTACACATGAAGTACAAACAAAACAGACAGCAGGATACTCAATATATGGTAGGAAGGTGGATGTACATTAGATATTGTCCCCACAAAGCTGGGGTCCGTATTTACTAAATATTTTAGACATTATAGTCATTTAGAAGATGCTCTTATCCAGAGTAACTTACAGTAAGTAGAGCGAGCCACTTAGGGTACAGTGCCTTGCTCAGGGACGCAATGAACATTTTCCCACTTAGGAATTAAAGCGACAAACTTCTGACTCCCTAGAGCCTTATTGATGCCCTGGACAGTGGTTAATTTGATGCCTATCTTCTTTTCTTAAATAAAATTGTGGAGATTTTTTGTGTTTTTGATAGTGAAACCCATATCAAGCAAGATCTCTACTTGGTGCCGTACAGCATGTATGAACTGGGCCTTGTCTACAAGCAGAAAGGAGACTTGCAAAAGGCTACCACCACCATGGAAAACGCCAAGTAAGTGCCTGTTGAAACCAACACCGGTCTGTCGTTTGCTCAGCCTAGGTTGAGGTGAAATGTAATGAAGAATATTATCTGTATCTTCACAGGCTCAACTACAAGGATTACAGCATGGAGTCCAGGCTTCACTTCCGTATCCATGCCTCAATCAGCAATATGGCCAAACATTCAAATGAATGGACGTCAGCTTGAGAACATCCTAATTCTTTTGTACAATTTGACCTACAGAGTTGAATGATCCTGAAGATTGTACAGTTAACATCCTCCATGTACATCCAACACAATTGTACATTTTTACATGTGTTTTGAAATATGAACTGGATCCATTGTGTAGAGCTGAATCTTCTGATCTCAGTGCATAAGACATGATTTGTATTATACTTTCATGCACGCACAGCACTCATGGTCTTGTAGGACACTACTTCTATAGCGCCATCTACTTGTTACACACTACTTCTATAATGCAAGAAGACAAGCTGTGTATTATCCTTAAGGTTTTAGCATCATTATTACCTTTTCATCTCCTTTAAGTCTGTAAAAATATGTATACAGTATGATCACTTTGTCCTTTGTATTTAATATAAATAATATGCTTTCTGCTCAAACAATTTAATATTGTTGTACCTGCTAATGTGCACTGGTATTGCAACTTTTCACCTTGGTCATTATACAATGTTGTGTTGCTCAAAAAAGATCCTTAAATAAAATGTATTTCTTGCAATTAATGAAATTATATATATTTGCTTGTTTGTCAACTGTCATACACACACTGTAAATGTGATCCTACTGTATGCATAATATCTCTCACTTTTAGATATCAAATGCATTACCTCACATTACCTACCTCATACAATCTCTACAGGAACTTATTTGTTGCTTAGCGAATTAAAGTACATTCAGTGTTTGCGTTACTAAATCTTTGTTAGTACCACTACAATGCTCCCAATTAGGGACATTCTCTACCGGGTTAGATATGTTCAGAGTAGGCTATATCTACAATATTTGGATATAATACGGTTATACAAATGTATTTGTATCTACTTTTTTACTCTATAGTTGTTTGCAGCCCAAAAGCTTTAGGATTTGAATATACATGTGTTCCAAACTAAGCCTTTTCAAATGCTCAGTATAACCCTTATAAAATATATGACGTGTATATTCGCAAACAAAATGACATCTAATACTGTTCTCTAAAAGTTGAGTGTAAATGCAAATGTCATTAAAGCTGTCATAATTTCTAAAGCTTTAGATACTCAATCACACGGATTTATTATTGACATTGCAGGACATTAGTCACAGTGACGGATTTTGCGTCCTAGTACCCCTGACGAAAATGCTGCTTGGAACACTTCGCTAGATGCGGTGTGTGTTGTGCGGTGTGTCACTGAGAAGTCAGCTGAGAGCCGGGGGGGAGGAAGAGGAAGAAAGATGGAAGGGAATAGAGACGAAGCTGAAAAATGTATAAATATAGCAAATAAGGCCCTTGAAGGAGGGGACAAAGACAAGGCGTTGAGATTTTTAAATAAAGCAGAAAAGCTGTATCCAACCTCCAAAGCCAAAGGTAACGTCTACGATGTTGTTGATTAGCACCGCTAGCTTCGTTAGCATGCTAGCTACCTTACTGATACTGTAGATAAGGGGCTAAATGTTAGCTCGCTACGGGACAGCCAGGTAGCCTACTAGCCAGGTACACACAAACAAAACCATGGAAATACGATATGGCATCTTGCCCTGAGAGATTGTAGTAGTAAAGCCTATCTGAATGAATGCATGGTGGTTATGTACACGTATTTTTTTACATGGTGAACTGGTTATCATAAGGCATTAACCTGCTGACATCAGTCGCGGCCGATGAACAAGGGTGACGTTTGGTTAAATATCCAGGATGAAAATTAGTTATAACGGTACAAGACATTAACATTTTATTCCTTTAGCAAACGCACTTATCCAGAGCGATTTAGAGTGTATAAAGGGGCATCACCCAGGAGCAACTTAGGGTGAAGTGCCTTGCTCAGGGACACAACGACATTTAGCTCAGTTGTGAATCGCACCGAGAACAAGTTTGACTCCCTAACCACTGAGCCATGTGACCCCACAGGTTTACTAAGGTTGTCAACGTCTTCTGTTAAATTGCTTCTGGTGTGGGAAGTATCATAGCTGTCCTTACGGAAGTTTTTTGGGCAATAGAACAACTGGCTAATATCATGCTTATATGATGAATACATGTGCTTATATATCATTAAGATTAGATTTGACAGCCCTGTATGTAGTGGTAACAGACAGGGAACTGCTCTTGAGACGTTTTCAACCAAAAACGTAGCCTATGCCTACCACCAACTCGATTGTCTTATAGATTAGTGAGAATTTAATTTAATTTTTATTAACCACCGATAATACTTTATATTTCATTCCATACCTTCTAGTCGACAGCTATGTTTAGTGACCAATTCAATAGGCTATTACAGATGCAATCTGTGACTTTTTAAATGACCAAAATCATGTTTTAATCCTGTCATTTTGGCCTGAATGTGTAATATGCTATTGTACATGTACGTAACATCTAAGTAGATTCACTGTCATATCTCAGTTAGCCATGAAATTCCAAGTTTATGTTTAGTGATTTTGATAAAATGGGGCACAAATCATGACATACAACTCAAATACATGGCATAGTACACTATTTTCCAATAGTATCTGTCTGCAGCCTGCAAGACTTCAAGTTATGCCTGCAAGACTTCAAGTTATGCCTGCAAGACTTCAAGTTACGCCCCTTCAAGTTATGCCTACTTCCAAAATTACCGCGAGAACAGTAAATAGCATAGACATAACACATGTTACATGGAGTTAACAGCAAGGTTTCTGAGTGGTTAAGGTTAGGGTAAGGGTTTGGGTAAGGCTTAGATCAAATTAACAGCAAGGTTTCTGAGTGGTTAAGGTTAGGGTAAGGGTTTGGGTAAGGCTTAGATCAAATTAACAGCAAGGTTTCTGAGTGGTTAAGGTTAGGGTAAGGGTTTGGGTAAGGCTTAGATCGAATTAACAGCAAGGTTTCTGAGTGGTTAAGGTTAGGGTAAGGATTTGGGTAAGGCTTAGATTGAGTTAACAGCAAGGTCTCAAAGCAAGTAGCGCCAATGTATTAGTGATAATGTATTGCTAGAAACCATATTGCAATGTATTGTTTCTTCAATTTGGACTTCAAGTTACGCCCGACTTCACGTTACGCCTCTCTCTTGCAGTCCACAAACAGACCTGTCTCCTATTTTAGGGGACCCTTTTAATCTCAATCGTGGCACGTTTACAACCAGTGGCCAAAGTCGCAGACTGCATCTTTAAAGGGGAACAATAATGAAATTCTATGATTTGTCTATGTTCCTATATCGCTTGAATTGATTATTTCACTGCTTTGCTCATCATTCGGCTCTCTCACTCAGGGAGATCTGGGTCGAGCTAGCATGAGTGCTACTGCATAAGGTTATTATATGTAAGGTCCTAATGATAATTTGCCTGAAAAAAATGTGTTTTTTCACAAAGCAAACCCCAAAATCTGGAAGCCCAATTGTAATTTTAGTATAATACATATACATTTTGTATGATAGTTGTCAGTTGTGTGGTTTCAAACATTCCTTTTCTGACATTATGCTAAAACAAATCTCAGGTCAGAAACAAGGAAGGATTTTATCTAGATTTGTCATTTTATTCTCAGTGCTATACTAAAAGTATTTTTGGCCGCTATTTGTAAAAGCATCACTATCATGTCAAAATGTGTTCCTTAATTTGCTGATATCTGCCGTGTCATTGAAATGACTCGCCTTTCTGACATCGTTGTCTGTCATACTTCGTCATGACTAACATGGATAATGATAGTGATAGTAAAGTTATAGATTACGCAAACAACATATTACATATCCAAACCAAAATGAGAGGTACAAACTCTTGTTTGTAACTTCTTGTTCCCAAATGTCCTGTGATGCATCTTCAAAATAGGTTTCATTTGTGTGTAGCATTTGGATTAATATAACTGACCAAAATAAAACACAACGCACCTTATAGTTTTAAATTACATTCCCCTACCACACTTGAAGCATAAGGGAGTTAAAGCTAGAAGAAAGGAGGTGAACTTACGGATTCATTTATTTTTTGGCTAGCGTTTCGTTGTCTGTGTGGCTTGAGTTGTGCGCAGTTGTTGCTTGTCAACACAAAGATTCTGCTTTCAGCCTAAAGTGGGTCTTTTACGTCAGGCAGTTAAACACGATCTTCACCATTCACTAGGCCTGTTTCGTAGAAAATACGGTTTGGCTAATGAAGGTTCTCTGGAGAAGAGAACAGAGCATAGGTTTATTACGTGGCTTGTGTTAGAAGAGTGTGAGAGTAACAGGGTTGATCAACTCAATCCCTTAATTGAATAATTGAGAAAGAGCTGGGCTTGGGTAGTAGCGCATTGACATAAGCTGTAGATGTTGAATGGTTTATACGGCTGTGCGTAGCACAAGGTCACATACCTGCTTTTGATTTAGTTTTATATACACTAATTACTGTTTAGTAAGAAATATAAATCTAGTCAGTAAGTCCCCTATTCTCATAATTCTACAGTATTTGTAGTAATCATATCTATCAAGCACCTGCACCGGAAGGTTGTGTCGAGAAAAACAGCTCTGAAACGTGAAGATTATATTTAATATTTGCCATGCAAATGTAATTTTTTTAACGTTTAATGGTTTTAATTAAAGACATGAGTATTAAAAAGATATGAATTACTCAATAATTTATAAAATAGGTTTTCTATACGATTCTCGGGTATACAGTAGATGAATTTCAAAAATATACGTAGACTCCTAGATTTATTTGGATACCAGCTTTGATGCGCTACTCTTACATGTATACCACAACTTGGGTATGGCCCTAAGATTTCAGCTAACATTAGCTATTTAGCTTGCCAGCCCAGCAGAGCAAATCTCCTACTCAAAAGGAGATGCACACTCCATGTTTATTTCTCAAGTTCAGTTGAATTTGACCAGGCTAAATGTGTTTTCTCAGTAAGAGAGGTGCTGCTCTCCTGCTATCCTTATTAGTACACTGAGCCCTGTGGGCAGTTGGCCTAGGGGACTGTTTTACAACATTGCAGGCTGCATCACTGCCAGTTGTCAACCTCAGGGATTTCTGAAAACCAAGTAATTTAAATATTAGTCCAGAATTATCCACAAATCATTATTTTTTTATTAGCAATTCAAGTTTCAGCCAATTCAATTCACCCCCCATGACATGCAGTAGCAGTGGGATGTGTCAATTTGATGAGATGTGAAGGAAGTTATTGATTCCCATGGTCAGTCTCTACATCGATTGCTTTAACATAATGTGGCTTGTCCTCAAAATTCCCACAAAGGTGTGTTGTAGGGGTTCCAGGGGTTGGGAAAGTCTGGAACTGTAGGCCGCGGCACGGCCCTGGGGTTACCACAGAACGAGCACTGACACACTATGCAGTATTTCAGGGACTCCTTTTTTTCTGCTCTCCAGCTTTTCGGAGCTGCTCGGTCAGAATATGGAAATGAATCTGAGATCCTTTTAAAATAAGATGTTGCAATTTGCCAGTTTGGGTTCTCCTTCTCATCGGTCTTTGTTGCATTGTGCAACATTATCTGACCATTTAGCCAGTGTGAGAGCCAAATATATTGAAGAGATGTTTGGCAGGCTTCAGTGCCCCCATTCTAGGAGTCTGGCAAGACAGCAAAGGACAGCGGGCTTGACAATCTTATTATTTCTGCAGATCTGGATGTTGCAGTGCTCATGGGTAGATAGAGAGCTGCCTGAAATTGAGTCTCCTACCTAAGAAGGCTCATTGAGCAGTTTCTTTATTAGAAACCGAAGCACCAAACAGAGGCAACAGGATGTAGCTAGGTCCCTCAAAAGGAGGTCTTTGCTTTCTGTTGAGTAAGAGGTTTTACCTGTCAGATTGATTAAATACCCCTGGATATACAGTACTTAAATGGGTATGTGTGTCCACAGCTTTTACTGGTACTGTACTAGCCCGTGGCTGTCCCAAAAGCTCTACAAAACTGCCAATACAGCTCACCTGGTCAAGTCCACGGGCGGCCAGGAACAATGAAAGCGTATGTTTCTGTATGTGAACAACTTGCTGTGGACATTATGACCCCAGACTTTCAGGAGCCTAGTGTTTTGCTCTCTACAGTTCCGCAGAGTTTTCATTACCGTTTGTGCAGGACTTAGAAGCTTTTTCAGTAAGTCTAGAAAACCTTTGCATTGTCTTTGAAGTGCCTAGCGGCCCCCTCTCTCTGATCGGACTCCATCTTGCTTTTCTTGCCTTCTAGCCTTGCTGGAAGCATTGACAAAGAACGGCAGCGCTGCGGGGAATGGAGCGTACTGCCGGCAACGTACTACAGACAGTTCCTCAGACAGCTCCCGTGTAAGGGCTGACGGGGAGGCCGAGGGGGCCAGAGACGGGGAGAGCAGCACCAAGGGCTTCACCAAGGACCAGGTGGACGGTGTACACAGGTAAACAGGAGGCCCATTTTCTCCTTCTGCTGTGTTTTGGTTCCTTTTTCTGCAGTTCCCCCCTGTTCATTGATGGCAGTTTGGTACAGTCCGCTGTCCTTCATACGCTCATAGGACAGTTTGCGTTTTTGGGCTGTTTTCCACCAGAACGTTCCCTTGTGGATATTGGCATGGTTGAAGTTAAGTGTGTGACCTGTGTTTTAACAATGAACTGCATTTGTGAGGTTGCAACATGAATGCCTGGTTACTATTTGTTGTGATTGGCTATGTGCTCACGAAGTCAATTTCCTGTTGAATGTGTTTCACCCATTGAAGTCCCCCATGTTAATTTGTAATTTTCCTTTAATGCATTTAAAACAAGAACCTACAGATAAATGGACACTGCATTTTATTTTATTTTTATATAAATATTTGGAGTAGTCAAAGATGACAGTAATAGTAGACTTTCATGCATACATTTACATTTCTGTCATTTTTGTACTGACCCTTTTAACAGTACTCCATGCTGTTACCGAGTGAGCTACAGTAATTTATATAAGACGAAATTCCAATAATCTACACCCAAATAAGTAGAATAAAACAGGGCAGCGGAAAAGTATTTATCCCTTTTTTTATTAGCTACGTTTTGGATGATGTGGAAACATTTAATGGCAAAATGAGAGAAACTGATTTAATTTTCCACAACAGGAAGTTCACGGGTCGTCTCGCGTTTTGAGCATCCTCTCTGAACTCACGTCTCAGTCAGTTGGAGTTAATGAGCCCTTTCTGACAGTAGCTAACCCTACACAGCTTCATCCACTCCCGATAAGACCCTTGTCCTCACAAACCCTATTTAATACCGTTGGTTATAGTCAGACCCGTTGTGTCTGGAAGGTTTAAAGGCATGCCCCTTCTCAAATACAACAGACGCCCTTGGCCACTTGGTCCTTTCAAAGATTCCAGTTGTGGGGTGTGGAAGGTTCTAGAATGATCTAACCCAAGTGTTTTAGTTCCAACACCTCTTTACTCTTGCATCAGTGCGCGCCTCGCGTGCCCCTGTGGGGACTGGTGATGTCCCCTGGTAACAAAAGTGATGCTAATTACGGGCCAAGTGTAGCCAAGGCCTCAACTATCTACTCTGAGTAAAAGTGTTTAACTGTTGGTTCCTTTGGAACCAGAATCGTTCTAATGTTAATCATTGTAGCCGTTAATTTAAACGTGCTCCAGTTAGGGCTGGGCATCGTTCAAAATCTTTTGATCCGGTGCCAATTTCGATACCTCAGTTTCGATACCGGTTCCTTAACGATACTTTTTTCGATACCATATTTTTTTAAATACATTTTAACATCAACAAAGTACAGTAAACCCAAAACATTTATTTTCCACTTAATTGACCTATCGCCGGCCCCTCCCCCAAAACTGCCATTGTCCAATCACACATCATAGCAACCGTAACAATGTGAGCAGGTCCGACAAAAATTGACTCCAAGCAGGACGGTAAAGCGGTGCGCCAACAGCATTTGTAAATCGGACATTAGATACCCCG
>JACXGM010006475.1:13878-32789 GCA_016801145.1 Umbra pygmaea | reverse complement strand
TATGGTGGCTCTGAATTGTCAAATAAACCTCTCAAAATGCTGGCTATGGATGCGAAAAACGCAGAAAATCGAACCTGATCCGATTGTTTTTATTACGGACGAAATTTTCGGAAGCAGTGTGCATGCATGATTGACATAACGTGAGGTTGTTTTTATTTTTTAACGTGCGAACAATTCGGATGCGAATTTCGGACTCTATGTGCAATGGCCTTAATAGAAGGAACATTTTTTTGCAGTTGAATTTGTGGAAACCACTTGAAGCATCCGTTGTGTTGAGCCATTTCAATTGCTTTTGTTTGATTTGTTCATTGCAAACAGATGAAAGTCTGTACATTTTGACAGGAAACATTTTGATCAAATCTGTAGCCTAATAGCAAAACGTGCAGCTGATACGTTAAAAACTTGAAATATGTTGGCATATGACTTAATTCATGTTTTCAAAATAGTTTCCTGAGAACGTAATTTGGTAGTACTCGAGATCCTCCACATCAGACTTGTCGAACAATGTCTTTATGGACCCTGCTTTGGGCACAGGGCACAGTCATGCCGGAACAGGAATAGGCCTTCCCCAAACTGTTGCCACAAAGCTGGAAGCACCCAATTGTCTAAAATGTCTTTGTATCCTGTAGCATTAAGATGACCCTTCATTAGAACAAAGGGGCCTAGCCCGAACCCTGAAAAACAGTCCAAGACCAATATCCCCCCTCCACCATTAGAAGGGTTTTCCACATACATTTGGTCATATAGTGTGTGTCAAGTTGAGCACAATACAGTAGGGGCAAACAATCAAGTACAGATTAATACCCTACAGTACAATACAACATCTACATGCTGATCAATGTTTGAAAAGACCAACCACTGTTATTCCATGTTGGAATAATGTATGAGGAAAAACGGACTTACCAAAGATCTTCTTCTCATTCTCCATCAGTTGTCTGTCAGCGTGCAGGATGGAATTCTTCTCTAAAATCTTTTCCCTCAGGAACTGATCAAGGATTTCCTCAGCCTGCAGAAAGCATTTCCCGAAGGACCCCTTTTTAATCTTTGTTTGATGGCAAACTAAAGTTGGTTAGATGTGTTCAATGTATGATGGTAAAGACTCCTACAATACAGCTCTGGAAAAAAATAAGAGAGACCACTCCAACATTTGTTATAAAACTGTATATACTACATACTACATACAGCTCTGGAAAGTTTTAAAAGACCACTACAAATGATCAAACTAATACACCGGTAGGTTATGTGCAATGTAAAAGTTGCTGCTGTCTTTAAGTATGAAGGCATCCCAAACTGAACTTGACCTGTCTCAAAATAAAAGTGGAGACTGCTTATCGCGAATCATTCCTATATACAAATGCCGTTTAAGAATTTGATTATACAGCGATCAATTCGTCATCTTATAATGTTAATGTTGGGTCTTGTCATTCATATCAACATTTGGAGAAAAATAAAACAAGGTGTAGTCTAACGGTCTCCCCTAGAGAGAGATCGCCTATAGCCTAGATAAATACAGTAAGTGGTTTCTCTCCAGTGTGTACCGTTTCATGTTCGTTCACTGCCATTCTGGCCTTTCATTACCCATTACGATCACATGTTTAGTCTAGTTTAGCGTCTGTGTCACATGTAGTATCATTGTCCAATAGGCTAGATCGTTTCCAATCTAATTGTACACTGCAAATGATTAATATAGATCTATCTATCTATCTATCTATCTATCTATCTATCTATCTATCTATCTATCTATCTATCTATCTATCTATCTATCTATCTATCTATCTATCTATCTATCTATCTATAATTCAATCTAATCTAACCCAGCATTCATTCATTCACATTTTTTTCTTGTATTTAAGACTGTCATTGTTTCATGTTGCAGCCTGTGAAAAAATAATATAGCCTATGTTGTCGTTTTTACCACACTTGGCTTTTTAATTTTGCAAATGTTTATCATCTATAAAACAAAGGTTATTTTAGCCATCCATATTTCCGTATTTGTCTACATTCAAAATGTCGGGCTGTAAGTCGGTTCGGGCTTCAAAAACCTATTAAGGTGCCGGTTCGGTCTCGGGTTCGGACAGATCTGTGTAGGGTTCGGTCAGTGTCGGGTTAACATTTTCAGGACCGATGAAAGCTCTAAAACTCTTACCCTAACTCCTTTGTTGGGTTCGGCCCGGTACTGGGCCACCAAGTTGTCATGGTGATTGCAGTAAACCTCATATCCTCCTGGCGTTGCGTAGATTCCCTCTGTAATCTTCTGAGATATCGGAGCAGACAGCTTCTCCAGAAGGTCCTTACACTTCTTCTCTGAAGCATCCTCATTCTGGATGAGAAGGTCAGCATAGTGCTTTGAAATGGCTTCCTGTAAGAAGCAATACATTGTAGGGGACCAAGTAGATAAAGTTAACTCTAAAATTTATCTTTACATTGGAATCTGTCAAAAGGTGTTTATATTGGATAGACAGTCTAAACTCTAAAGAACAAATCTGCAGGTGTATTTTACCGCCAGAGCTTTCAAGAAGTCTCCGTTTTCATCTTTGAAGGATCGGCTCATGAACACTTGTGTGGCCTGGTGGTCTGATCGGAGGTGATGAGCTGAAAGATGCCCCATGTCTACAGGAAATAAGGCTTTCACCTCCTCCATACCCTTCTGGTACACTGCCAGGCCCTCATTCACAGCAGCCTGGTTCTCAATTTGAGCCATGGCCAGCACTGCATTCTCCAAGCAGGGTACAGCTCCACTGGCTATGGTTGACACATAGGTTTTCACCAATTGGCCGAGTCCTACAATCAAAACAGATTTCTCGTAGTACAACAATGTAAGATACATTCACCTCTAGAATATGGATCTGTAAAGAATATGTAGTTATTTGACTTACTGCTTCCAGTTACATTGTAGCCCCCTTTGACAGTTTTCACTCGGCTCTTCTTGAAAATGTAGCTACAGAAATGATCTGCAACCTTTAGAAAGTCTCCACAGAGTTCACTCTCATCCATGGAGTCCAGCCGGGACATTTTGTCAGGATTGGTAGGGGAGGTGAACACAAAACACTTGCGGGAGGGGAAGTACTTCCGGATGCACTTTCGTGGAAGGTTGTACATCATGGTCTTCTTACTTTCACCTTAATAACAGACAGCATTAGTCATACATCTGACAGCATTAACCATACAGATTACAACATTTAAGGGCTGTTTCACCAGATACAGATTAGGCCCTGTCCTAAGCAATTTTTTCTGACAACTCAAACCTGAAATATCAGCTGACATATTTTGCTAGTTTATTAGGCTTCATTTGCCCCAATATGTAGCAGTCCAAAACTTTAAATTTAAAATAATATGTGTTGTAAGGTAATCAGCAATTGGGTTAACTAATCAGGGCCCGGTTCCCCAAAACGTTCTTAGCGCTAAGTAGTTCTTAACTTAATAGGTTTCCTATTAGGTTAAGAACTACTTAGCGATAAGAACGTTTTGGGGAACCGGGCCCAGATCTTTAAAAGCCAATTACACATTCTTTAAATACTACTTAACTTTAATGTCCTCTTTTTAAAATTACAGGTACGTGGTCGAGCATGAGTTTTGAGACTTTATTTCCAAACAACATTTGAGAAGAAACCAATGTATGGCATAGTGTTGAATTTGGCTGGAGCAAGGGATTTAGGTAGCCAAGCAAGGCTACATAGGTTTTAAAAGTGCCATTTGTAGAATTCGAGCCATAACAAAGAAACTACTTTCTCTTTCCAGCTGACCAGTTAACAAACATTGTAAAAACTGTATTTCTTGATCATGAGGGTATTGGACATTAAGCCAAAAAAAAGAAAATGAAATGGCCATGGTGAAAAAAATTACTTTGGTAGAGGCCTATCTTGGAACCTTAGAAAGAACACTTCTAAATATTATGCAACGAAAACCACCAAACAATCAGAATTGGATGTGAGTAACCAAATAAACCCAAACAGATTTAATGATAGGTGAGAGATTTTTTCTGTGCAACAAGTCTTTTTGCTACTCTCCATGCCATTGACCTCTTTAGTGCATCTATTTAAAGATGAACTGAACTGAAAGAATCAACGTTGATAACGTTGATAAACAATTACACAAAAAAAGTAATTAAAAAAATCACTACATAGCTTTTTTAAGCAACACCCAAAACTGCGTTTGTTAGTATAGAACGCTGCCAATTTTGATGAAGTCACTGGTATGGTAGGGACCTCAGTAGGTCTACAGTATAGGCAACAGCTGCAGCATATTACACACGAAAATGAGTCAGTTTAACGGCATTATGTATTAATTTTGTCTTAAGATATTGTATACAATACAAAGTTGTCTAAAATATGTATTAGATTGTATTTGCATGATGTGCATTGTAATGTACACAGTAAATTATTAATGGACCAATAGTGGTACATGGTGTAATAAGCGGGAAATGTAGCCTACTGTCATGCACTCTCATTGTATCCAAGCACATTATGCATTTTAGGGAATAGAGACTGCTTATATATCATGTGCATTTAGAGAAAATTGTAAAATATGATTGAGGTCCTGTGCGTTTTAGGAAATCAAGGCAGATGAATGGAAAATGTGATCGGACAAATTAATCCAATGGGGTCGCTTGTTAAGTTACCTGCACAAAGGATTCGTGAGTTTTGCTGTTTAATTTAGGCTATTTCATAGATGGCAGATTTTTTTTTGTTGGTGTTGATGGATATTGCACGGATGGATATTGCACAGATATCTCTTACTATGGAACTAGTAGCTATTTCTGCAAGTTGAACTCCCTCTGCATCAACAATCTGCCATGATGGAATGGCCTCATGTTTTATTGTTGGACTTAACCCTTACCAGTGACCCTGTTGTGTTGAAAGTACAGCTCTCTAAATTGTCTGTCACTAAAAATGCTCGATGCAGGGGGTCGTCGGAGGGCTAGCCAGTTTAAAGGCAGCTAGCCATGACTTGAGGGCTGGTTTCCTTGACAAAGGTAGCCTGTGGAAATGTAATTTAACCCCAGCTGCCTTTGCCCTATACCATTCATTACTGGAGCCAGGGGCAATACAGTAATTCCCCCCTGACCTGTTGGGGTTAAATTACATTGTCTGATGCTAACAGTCATGTCAGTTAGCATCAGACTCATTACTGTACCTGCTATGGCTGAGCTGCTAGTGCTAGCCACGTAGTAGCTTACCATACCAGTGACACAGCAGATTGTTGAAATCCAAAATGGCGGCACCCATGTAACAAAAACAACACTTTCAACGTACCATTTTATCGCTTTTAACAAATTTAGCCATTTTAATCATTGTACCAATGAGAAGAAAAAAATACATCTGTTATATCACCTTTACTTAAAATTCCAGTTCAGTTCATCTTTAATCTACAACCATTGTCCACTGAATACACAGGGGTGTCACCTTTTCTGATGTCTAGGGAATGCTCCAAATACTCGTCTTCTGTGACCATTCTACCATCTATCTCAAGACGCAGAGTGAAATCTCTGATGGCCCAGACAAAGTCAGGAAAGAACCGAACATATTGCATGTCCTCTTCTTCCTCATCATCACGGGATGAAGCTGCACTGGAAGAATTCACCTTGATCCGATCCGTCAACTCAGTCACATATCTATAGTGTCAAGAATTGACTGACAAAATAAACGCTACACAAGGTGCTTCATTTGTATATACTGTACATGCCACATTTGTTAATGACTTGCTGTAAGAGGTAAGTCTTTAATATATTGAGTACATGTGCACAAAGAAAATGGCTTTAACAAACACTGAACATTCTCCAAACCCGTAGCTACATCTCTCAGCAATGGATACAAATTGCATACAATAAAAATATACAGTAAAAATATACAGCACTTTTACTTTCATTATGCGAGCCACTTCCAAGAAATGGCAAGATTAGAGAGAAATGTCCTCCACCCATGTGAGGATTAAAGGATACTGCAGGTTTTCCACCGCTTGATTGTCGATAGTCCCTCGACTGTTGTAGACCAGAGTGCTGCTCAACAGAATAGCCAGGGAGAAGATCCACGCATCGTTCTTAGAATCCCCCTAAGGAAAATACGACAAAATGTATTAATTAATCTTTAAACATATTAATTAATCGTTTAGATATTTGTTTACAGTGCTTGCTTAATTGTATGAAATTGTCACACCTTCTCCACGTCCCCCAACCCCTCTGTATCCAGCAGTACCAGGGTGTGGTCTCTTTTTACAGGATGAGGTACACACCACATCCAGATGCCCTTAGTCTTGGACTGGACAGTGGCTCCAAGGGCAAAACCTACCAACATTTCATAAACAAAATTGAAAAAAGAAATAAAAAAGTGTTCTGTACATTTTACCCCATTTTCTCCTCTCAATTTCATATGCTCATGGCAACGTAGATGTGTCCATGAAAGCACATCTCACAAAGCTGTTCTGTTTCTTTCTGGTCACTAAACCAGAAAGTTCTCACGAGCACACACGTGCTTGGAGAAGGAGGCAACCACAGTAAACAACGACACTTGAGCTTGGAATCTTGTCTGATACAAAAACCAAACAGTGCAGATCCATTTGGCACCATCCCATTTGAGACCCCAACATGCAAAGGCTCCCTGTCTGTGTTGGTGTGCCACCTGTATTTGAACTCATAATCATAAGAACAAAAATATTTTTCAAACTGATGTGAAGATTGTACTATAAATTAACCACTGCCTTCAACTATGTATGTTCATAAAGCCCAGTATACACAGTAAAATGAAGGTTCAGATCAGTTTGTAAAGACATGGATCTCTCTGCATCTGCCTCACCTTTTTTCTTCCCAGCCAGCTTGTTCATGAGATAAGACTTGCCAGTGCGATACAGCCCGACCACTGCCACTACTACCACGTCCTGGTTCAGTCCATGCAGGTACTTGATGGCCTCAGGGACTACACGAAGCTCTCCGTCAACATTTTCGATCAGACACATTGGGGAATCCATGGTCAATTGGGGAGTATTGCTTCAAGAAAATATGATCTATAATAAAATATTTCAAAATATATTTTACATGAATATTATATAAATTACCAATTCTTTGCAAAGAAAAAATACTTGTCAATTGTCTCTACTTGGATAAGTGATTCTTCTAAAGATGGAGCCTTACCTAATATTATAAAAATGCCAGAAGCAACCAACTGCAGCCTATTTTAAGGCTACTGTAGTGAAAGTGAAAGGTGACTTTAGGGAGACACTCGCTTTCACTATCATGAAGGATGTGGCCAACATTTGACCTGAAAAACACAGCACTTCACATCTTTACTCACACAAGCTCTAGTCTTTCGTCTTTAATACCCTTGACAGATTTGCCAGTGTAGAAATATTATGACCAATGTGGGACAACTAACTGAGTTTACATTTAATTAAGAGACAAATCAAGTTTGTTGAAGTGTAAGGTAACTACCTTTTTTGTAATTTAGCAGACACAGTAAGTACAGGGACATTCTCCCTGGAGCAACTTGGAGTGAAGTGCTTTGCCCAAGGACACCTAGCACAGCTGCGAATTGAACCAGCAACCTTCTGATTACTAGTATGACTCCCTAAATGCTGAGCCATCATTGTGCATGTGAAGACAGCATATATTTCACCTAAGAAATGTACATCACATTTTTGCTCAGGCAATCTCTTTAGGGTTTAATGCAATTGACTGATTTGTGTAAAATAATAGAAAATTAGAGTATATAAATATAACTATAGAAATATTAGTGTAGATTATGATCATAGTTTACATTACATAATATCCAGTTGTGCTCGAAGGTTTGTGAACCCATTTGTATTTTCTATATTTCTGCATTGTCACAGACCTTATTTGTTGCTAAAGGACCAGTACCAGGTATTGTGGTAACACCTGCTGGACCTTCTGGAGATGAGATATGTATTCTTATCTTGGACCGTTAAAACAGCTCTATGTACACACACCTGTAGCATATCAAGCCAATTAATCTCACCCGTTCTCCATGTGCTAATCATTACCCTCCATATACCCTGTTGTTCCCTAGGTGTGTGTGCGTCATTGAACTCTGTATACTGTGCGATTCCTGTGTTTTCTAGCTTCAGTTTCTAATGATTACCTTAAAGCACATTATTCTGATCCAGCTGAGTAATGCCTTTTTGAGATTCATGTCAATACTCCTGTGTGTGGTTCTACCAGGGTTTGCACATTTCCAAAAAGCAACGGACATTCAGCTGCCTAATGTTCGCCTGTTTGGTATATCAGGTATATACTCTTGTGTGTATACTAGGCTCGTAGTTGGGCATTACTGTTGCCTGTATTGTTAAGTGGCTGACTGGTTTTATTTTCATTTATTTGTGCGTGCGTCCTAAATAAAGTATAAGAACGCAAGATCCTGCATTCTGCCTCCATTCTACACACAATTGTTACAGAATGATGCACCATATAAAATGGAGGTTGCGGGATAAACAGGCTGCACTCTCGCTGAAGGTTTACAGGGGGAGGTTATCGCAGCTGGGCATGGAGAAGGAGGAAGCGGAGTTCAACCGTCTCTGTGCCTACTTCGACTACGCTCCCCCAATGAGCCTTTGGGGGAGCCAAACCACAGTCATACAGAGCTGACAGCCCCTATATATTCAGATGAGGACCTGGAAATGTACTCTTCTGATGAGGAGACAAGCTGGATGCGGGACCGAGGCACTGAGGAGCCCGAATAACACTTCTACGGGCTTCCAGTCTACGACCCGTCTCTTCCTGGCCGGCTTTGCTGCCCCACACCGCTGGACTTAAGAGGACAAATGGAAGCGCCATACCCATAGTTTTCCCAAGGGATTTTTCATGGGGGGGGGACTATGGAAGTAGTGGAAGCCCTGAAACACCTGCCCGGGCTGCCACTCCTCCTCCTGAGTAGGAGGGGAGTAGTTGGTCACTATGACAATAGTTACCTGAGACAGAGAGGGCCCATCAAAGTACTGTTCTTATATTATAACATCAGAATAAGGTTGTAGCTTATAGCTTAGGACTTATAGCTTATATGATCTGTTATATATTAGACTGCTTATAACTGTATGATCTAGTATGTTAGACTGTAATTCCATCACAGATCTAATACATAGTGGATGCCATTCAGACTAATAGAGTGTATTACTGACAGGACACTATACAGATAAGGTTTACTGAGATATTTGAGAATAACAACTAGCGAGGTCATTTGATAAGATGCTAGACATAAGTTAAGGTGACCTGCACATGTGCTCATGTGAGACAGTCACGGTTCCGAGGAGATAAGGGTCTTTTTCTAGAAGGGATGTGAACAACAATGCTAAGGCTATGTAAACCAGTTCCAATTGTTACTCGGGACTTCTTCAAGCCGTTCTTTGGTTCCTTGTCCTGAGATGCCCCTGCTCCAGAGCAAGATGTTACTTGATTAAAGATGCTAAGGAGCAAGTGCCGGCACTTACCGGGTCACCCTCCATTAGTGGCATTTGTGGCGGGGAGACTGATGTAACTGAGTACGAGCAGGCAAATGGTGAGAGAACTAGCCACAGTACAAACACTGATTTGTTGCCTGGCTAAAATAATCACACAAATGAAGTGCATTGAATCTTTTATTTTCTATTTTTTAAAGATCAGTCAGAGCCAAGCACCAGTGCTCAAGGTTCCGCAGTGTCCACACAGACCTGTGGAACAGGAGCACTTGTCTTCGCCCCGTCCTGGTCCACCACCAAGTGCCTCTGTACTAACTGCAGAAGTCCTGGAGAGACAGGCAGACATTTGCAGAAGGATCGGTGGAATAAATCAGTTACTTCTGGCCATTAACAACACATTGAAAGCGATAAACTACAAACTGAAATGCATTTAAAATAAATAACATATTTTCACTAAACATTCCACATTGTATTTTTTTAAGTAGCTTTCTTACCCAATGATAGCACCCTCTATGCCATAACTATGTTACAGGCCTTCTCTGGGGTGTGAAGCATAGTCCTGCCCGTTGACCCAAGACAGAGCCACATGCCCTTGAGCAAACCTATACATCTCTCCACTGTGGTTCGTGTGCGTGTGTAAGCACTGTTGAACATGCGCTCCTGCTTGTTTGGGGATTTGCAAGTGATGTTTACAAGATACTCAGTCAGGGGATAGCCTTTTTCACCTAGAGGAATCACATCAAACCGTTTCACCAAAAAATGATGTGGAACGTTTATTATAATAATTGTACGGGGCGTTACTTACCGAGATGACTCCGGCCATGCAGTGCGCCCTGCTGTAGCCTTGTCCCAACGTTTTAACTCTGGATACTGGTCCACCACAGTAGCATCCACTTCCCCTGGGAAAATAACTTCATCAAGTTTCACAAGAGTTTCCAGGTCACCCGTTTAAACATCTCAGCTGAATGTCCAAAATGTCTAGCACTTTGAAAAACTGCCTTGCAGTAATCCTCAAGGATTGTGTGTGAATAAGCTTTGTTTGTTTTCAGATGTGGGGCATTTTAATTGGCTGACTATCAACCTTTGCAATAAATTCTGTTGCTTTGCCATAGATGTGCTGAAACGGATCCTCTGACTGCTTCGCATTAAGTGTGATTCTTAGAGGAGGAAGTGCATGCAGCCTGGGTAACACGATTGACAAAGTGAGGGCCACAATGCACTGTGCTTACCCTGGCAAATAATGATGGAGTACCGGATCAGTGGTAGAGTTAATTGTATTAGTGATTTCTCTCAGTGCAGTAGGCTCGTATGTTCAGGATTTCCTTTGGAACCTCCAGTATTGTCTTTGCTGTGTGTGAGCCATGTAGTAAGTGTAGAATCTTCTTCAGCTCTTTCAGTAACTGGTACAAAATACATTCATTATATTCATGGTCCCTGATATGCTAGAATACTGACAGAACCCACTACTTTCTTAAGGCAAGAGCTTGTCTCTTTGCTTCACAGCTTTCACTGTGGAGTGTTGCATATACCGTGCACTAGCCTTGCCTAATAACAATAATTGGTAATGGCAACTTTGTGTACATTGATGCTTTCATGTGCAGAAAACCGTTTGAGAGATTTCTTTCTAATGCAAGATCTGCATTTGTTGCATGAGTTGATTTGGCATTCAAATACTTTCATTCAGTCTTTTCACAGGGGGACTATAGTGAAGCCCACAGAATTTGTTGCCCAACCTTGCCTGAAACCAAAGTTAAAAGACTTCCTCAGTCTCTCCTTGTATTTCCTCAACTACTTCTGTGGTGCACAGTTAAAACGTTGGTGTTAAATCAACAACTGAGAGTGTTAATTTAACACTGACGTTTTTGCTGTGTGACCTGCTCTTCTAGTCCATGCTAATATTGACTATGTAGTGTAACTCTTTCTTTGGTACTGTTTACAGCAGGGTTGAGCAATAAAGTTTGCTTGAGGGCCACATTGAGTTTTTGAAACCAAGTCGGGCCCAAACACACATACACACACAACTAGAGGCAGAACACACATTTCGAACTAAATTCACAACCAAATAAAGGGCAAACATTTGAAAAACAATCTTTACATGACAAGGAGGAAAAAGGGCAAACCCGGGCACAGGTAGGACTAAACCTGTGCAGAGCATGCCCTTTTTGGGATTTCACTCCAGAGTGACCTTTGTGGTGGTGGTAGATTTCTAAACCCACTCGGGCCATAAGTAGTCATTATACATTGCTAGACTAGTTTCTTACAATCTCCTATTTTGACTAGAATTGGAACAGTGGAGGTATGTGCCTGCCAGGGAAAACCCTACTGATGATGCATCTAGAGGAATGAACAATGATCACCTTCTGACTGGAAGAAAATGGATTCAAGGTCCAGGGTTTCTCTGGGAGTTTAAGACTACAGGCCAGCCTACCCATTGGAATCCATTATCAACCCCGAGATTAAAAGACATAGTCAGCACAGTCATTGTTAACGACTTGCTAGATGCCACATAGATACTACCGGATTACTTATTTCTCTGATTAGAAAAGGCTGAAGGTTGAAGTTGGCTGGTTTCTACGATTGACGAAAACTATATTGGAATTGAGTTGCATGAGAAAGGATATAGGTTTATGTAGACAGCAATGACCTGTACACTATATAAGATTGAAACATAGTTAATACCTGGCAGACCTCTTTGAATAGGTGGTTGCAGGAATACTAACCTTTGTTAGAGGAGCGTCATTCATTTACTTATATTATGGTAATGTAATGAGGCTCCTTGTCCTACAGTCATCACCAATTAGGAGCCGGTGTGTTGGAGCCATTTTACATTAGTTCATGATGTTTGTTGTTTCTGATGTGTGGAACACTAGGGGGGTGTATGGAGCAAGGTAGGGCTGTATATACGGTACATTTGAAGTCAGATGTTTACATACACCTTAGCCAAAGACATTGAAACTCAGTTGATCACAATTCCTGACATTCAAACCTAGTAAAAAAATCCCTGCCATAGGTCAGTTAGGATCACCACTTTATTTTAAAGTTTAACACTTTTTTAATGTGAGAATAATAGCAGAGAAAATTATTTATGTCAGCTTTTATTACTTTCACCACAATCCCAGTGGGTCAGTACAGTGTTTACATAATCAATTAGTATTTGGTAGCATTTAAATTGTTTAATTTGTGTCAAAGATTTTGGGTAGCCTTCCACAAGCTTCCACAATAAGTTGGGTGAATTTTGGCCCATTCCTCCTGACAGAACCTATGTAACTGAGTCAGGGTTGAAGGCCTCCTTGCTCGCACATGCCTTTTCAGTTCTTACCACACATTTTCTATATGATTGAGAACAGCGATTGGTGGTGGACACTCCAATACCTTGACTTTATATGTATTAAAAAATTTGGGGGGGGTTTGCCCCAACTTTGGAAGTATGCTTGGGGTCTATATGGAAGACCCATTTGCAACCAAGTTTTAACATCCTGACAGAAGTCTTGAGATGTTGCTTTAATATATCCACATAGTATTCCTTCCTTATGATGCCATCTATTTTATGAAGTGCACGAGTCCCTCCTGCAGCAAAGCACCCCCACAACATGATGCTGCCACCCCTGTTTGGGATGGTGTTCATTGGCTTGCAAACCTCCACCTTTTTCCTCCAAACCAACCAATGGTCATTATGGCCAAACATTCCTATTTTTGTTTCATCAGACCAGAGGAAATTTCTTCAAAAAGTATAATATTTGTCCCCATGTGGAGTTGCATAGCATAGTCTGGCTTTTATATGACAGTTTAGGAGCAGTGGCCTCTTCCTTGCTGAGCTGCATTTTAGGTAATGTTGATATAGAACTTGTTTTACAGTGGAAATAGGTACTTTTGTACCTGGTTCCTCAAGCATCTTCACAATGTTCTTTGCTGTTTTTCTGGGATTAATTTGTACTTTTTCACAACATTACATTCATCTCTAAGAGACAGAATGTGTCTCCTTCCTGAGGGCTATGATGACTGCATGGTCCCATGGTGTTTATACTTGCGTACAATTGTTTGTACGGATGAACTGTACCTTGGATATTGCTCTTAAGCATGAACTTAAAGGTACAATATGTAATATCAATCAAAACAATAACAAAATACATACTTTGCATTAAAAGCAAACATCACTATACATATATTATATATATTTCTTAGTTGTGTACTTACATTATCCTAAATGTTTCCACTAACTTTCAAATCCAGAGAAATTTGTAATATAATTCGAAGACACGGGACGTTTCATTTTTTCGCCCGTAAATGGCGTCATATAACCTGTGACTGCTCTAGTTGTTCTAAGTTCCAGGGAGCCGCCAAACATAACGTGAATAAAGTTATAATTTTTTTAACAATATATTACTTTGTCAGTGAATATTTTTTCTGCCAGAGACGCTAGATTGGAAGGTCGTCATTGACGACGATAACAAAACCCATGATCCCACGCAACTTCCCGACGTCATCCAAGTGCATCTTTTGCTATTGTTTTGATTGAGAGCCCCCTGGCGGCCAAAAATTACATATTGCACGTTTAACTCCTAAAGACATGATTTCATTTTCTGGAATTTTCCAAGCTGTTTGACGGCACAGTCAACTTAGTGTATGTAAACTTCTGGCCCACTGGAATTGTGATATAGTGTATTATAATTGGAATAAACTGTCTGTAAACAAAGTTAAGAAACAAATTAGTTTTAATGATTTCAACCTTAGTGTATTTGAGCTCACAAGAACAATAAGATAGGTGTTTAGAATATTTGGCCAAGCAAACAGTTTTGAATGTGTTTCTGTGATTATCATATTTGACCGTGTTTATCATGTTTCCATGTTTGCGTGTGTTTGAATGCAAGAGGAGAGCTGGATAAGAAGATATATACAAATATATCTGAGAAAGAATAAAATGTATCTAAAGTATAACATGCTGTTAGAATTTTAAACAACCGGAAGTCTTCTGTCTTCTAAGTTTTTGTGTATGTCATATATTGCACAGGGTATGTGAATAACTTGAAGGACCTCATTTTCGACGTCATGTCTTTAGAAGCTAATTGACTTTGTGGACCCGGCACCATACATGGATGAGGTTTTACAGATCCCCATCCCATCAGACCTGTGTGCACAGTATGAGTTACCAGATAATGAGACAGTCATCGCCAGCTATGTGTCTTGGTTCAATCAAATGGGGTCGGTTTGAACCCTACAGACGTTTGCTGACTTTTGGCAGTTTTGCTGTGGATATTTTTTGCAATCAATTTAGCCTATACCAGTTACCTGTAACTCCTGGTCCTCTGCAGCAACAATCATACCCCATTAGTGTTGTGGTTCTAGTTCTTAAATCACACTCAATTTAAACAACTCATAATAATTTAAATTTATTTTTTTGAATGACATGTTCAACTTCTGACAGTTTAATTGTTGCAAACACAATTATATTCAAGTCTTTAGAACATTAGTATTTACATTTTGCTCATAGAAACCCTGATCATCCTTGATGTTTCCACAACTTGATTAATTGTTTGGACTTGATTGAAAAGGCACACACCTGTCCATATAAGGTCCCACAGTAAACAGTGCATGTCAGCATGTCAGAGCACAAACCAAGCCAAGAAGTCCAAGGATTTGTCTGTAGACCTCCGAGAAAGAATTGTTTCAAGGCCAGATCTGGGGAATGGTACAGAAACATATCTGCAGCATTGAAGGTCCCAATGAACACAGTGGCCTCCATCGTCTGTAAATGGAAGACGTTTGGAACCACCAGGACTCTTCCTAGAGCTGGCCACCCGGTCAAACTAAGCGATCAGGGGAATAGAGCCTTAGTCAGGGAGGTGACCAAGAACCAGATGGTCACTCTGACAGAGCTCCAGCATTTCTCTGTGGAGAGATGAGAACCTTCCAGAAGAACAACCATCTCTGCAGCACTACACCAATCAGGCCTGTGTGGTAGAGTGGCCAGACGGATGCCACTCCTCAGTAGAAGGCACACGAGATGCCTGGAGTTTGCCAAAAGGCACCTGAAGGACTCTCAGACTATGAGAAACAACATTCTCTGGTCTGATGAAACAAAGATTGAACTCTCTGGCCTAAATGGCAAGCGTCATGTCTGGAGGAAACCAGGCACCGCTCATCTTCTGGCCAATACTATCCCTACAGTAAAGCATGGTGGTGGCAGCATCATGCTGTGGGCATGTGTTTTCAGCAGCAGGAACTGAGAAACTAGTCAGGATCGAAGGAAAGATGAATGCAGCAATGTATAGACATCCTTGCACTCTGGACCTCAGACTGGGGTGAAGGTTAATGTCACATTGTAGGTGAGGGTGGTGAAGGAGGGAGATCAAAGGCAGGTAGATGGTAGTTGCTCGTTTTTAATATGACAATCTGGAAACACAGAAATTTCTATTGCAGGGTACCACTGGAGCGAGTGCGCCACATATATACTCATATAGCCTCACATATACTGCCCTGCTCTCACAGCGACAGGGAATAGCTTACTATGCTCTCAACAGTGGCATTGACACTGACAGCTTAACATACAAGAAAAGAGCGTACGCGTTAACTTCCAAACTCCAGCGACTCACTTTTCACAACTTAGGTTGCAGGGTACCACTAAAGTGAGTGTACAACGAGTATACTTAAATAGCCTACGTGCTCTCAACAGAGGCACGGACACTAAACATACAAGTACAGAGCGTATGCATTACCTTCCAAAATGTTGCTACTCATTTATCACAACTCTACATGCAGTTCACAAAGTAGCTCCCAGACCACATTCTACGCAACGTAGCAATCTAACACATATCACATCAACATAAATCAATGACCGACACCTTTCCCTAGTTTGGCCAGCTTATATACAATGAACTACCTGGCTAATTGAACATGGCTCAATGTCATTACTAATCAGATCTACAAGCTACCAGCCTAACCTAAACCTAAACATATCCTAGAAACAGACCAAACCAGTGAGAGCCCAATCTCTCAGTCCTGTACACGCCAGCCCTCCCTGGGCTGGGCGTCACAGTTAATCTTCCAACAGGACAATGACCCTAAGCACACAGCCAAGATAACAAATGAGTGGCTACAAAGATTTTCAGGTCTGGAGACTGGCTAGGCCACTCCAGGACCTTAAGATGCTTCTTACGGGTCGTTGTCATGCTGGAAGACCCAGCCACGACCGCTCTTCAATTATTTTACTGATGGAAGGAGGTTGTTGGGCAAGTTCTCGCGATACATGGCCCCATCCATCCTCTCCTAAATACAGTGCAGTTGTCCTGTCCTCTTTGCAGAAAACCATCCCCAAATAATTATGTTTCCACCTCCATGCTTCACGTTTGGGATGGTGATCTTGGGGTTGTACTCATCCTTCTTCTTCCTCCAAACACGGCTAGTGGAGATTGGACCATGAAGCTCTAATGGTCTAAAAAGCTACTTTTGTCTCATTAGACCACATGACCTTCTTCCATTCCTTCTGTGGATCATCCATGTGGTCATTGGCAAACTTCAGACAGGCCTGGACATGCGCTGGCTTGAGCAGGGGGACCTTGCATGTAGTGCAGGATTTAAATCCATGACGGCATAGTGTGGTACTAATGGTTTTCATTGAGACTGTGGTCCCAGCTCTCTTCAGGTCGTTGACCAGGCCATGCTGTGTAGTTCTGGGCAGATCCCTCACCTACCTCATGATCATTGATGCCCCACTAGGTGAGATCTTGCATGGAGCCCCAGACCGAGGGAGATTGACCATCATCTTGAACTTCTTCCATTTTCTATGGGGGTATGAGGGTATAAAATACTTGTTCTCCCCACCATGCTTTTTTAAATAAATTTACTATGATTTATGATTTCAAACACACTTTCACATGGTCATTATGGGGTATTTTTGTATAATATTGATGGAAATAATTAATTTAATCCAATAAGGAATAAAGGTGTAACATATCAAAATGTGGAAAAAGTGAAGTGCTGTGAATACTTTCCGGGTGCACTGTATTATAATGCCTGGATGCCTGTAACCGACAAGCAACACTGTAAATAAAAGGACATAGCATGCAAAGCGCTTTGGTGTGTGGACATTGTATCACTGGGGAACTATTGGAACACGCGTCAGAACACTGACCCAAATGTGCAACCCTCAGTGGCTTTAATGTTTGCTTTTAAGCCATTATAGTCATAATAATTGAAGCATTTAAATCCTAGTTCAAAATAGTTTTACAGAATCCTGTGACAGACTTTGGTAATGTACCTTCACCTCTTCTTCATGGCAAATAAATGTTAACCACGTTTTATTAAACATGTTAACCAAGTACAATAATAGACTATGTAGCTTAGCAAAATAATAGAGGAACGAGACATCAGTAAACATGCTGTCCCCCACCTTTGCTGTTCATAGAGAAATGCATTTAGCTCTTCCTGTGTTATGCAGTGTTGTTTTGAATGAGTTAGCAATATTAGATAAAACAGAAAGCCTAATTCCTATGCCTTTACATAATTGTTTTATAGATCAGAAATAGTACAGTTTTTAATGAGTATGCGTGTTTCCAAAAAAGTACAAAGTAATCTAGGATTGAACAACTCTCAGATCCAGACTAACACTCTTCAGTTCGTCAGTGAGTATGGTGTGTGAATTAACAGAATATATCAATGCATATGTTAATTAACATTTTTGGTCTGCCAATAAACATCATTATAATGAATTTAGTTCTTCATGACTTATGCAAAGAAATTGAGTAGACTACACTGCCGTTTTGAATGAGTAGGCACATTTCTAAAGATATATAGCCTAATTTATAAACCTAACCAGACAGCGCTCTGAGTTTAACCAACTGTAACAGGTGTCCCAGTGTGGGGCACCTGTTCCATGGAACTGAGATATGGACTTTATATTTGTGTATATGTAAGCTTGAATGTAGAGTGTATAGAATTATGGCCAGTGCTATTACATGGTAGATGTGAGTTAATGTTATGTATATGTATTATGTAAGTGTGGCGCCTTCCTTCTGTGCACCTAGAGCATAGTCTTCTCTAATTTGAGTAATAAATAGCAGGTGTGTGATATTGCTGTTGCATGCAGCCAGTGTACTCAGTCTGTATTTAGGTTCAGGTGAATAGGAGGAAGGCACGATTCATCACACAGGCTTTTGCTAAACAAAGATGTGACTATGCATGTCTATGTAATTATTGCTTTGTAGGTCTCTGCATGAGATAGTGTAATTCTAAAAATGTCGGTAGGCAAGACTGAAACACATCTTTCACTGAAATTTTATAAAAAAATACTTTGCTGTGCCAGACTTAAAAACTGTAAAATAATTTAAATGAGAATTAATGCAGACAGAGACAATTCCATTGTCTCCCCTTCAATTTAATTGGCTGGGGATAAAAAAAGCATACACAGTAACTCAAGAAATAATTAAAAGGCTTTACCATTGTAATAGTCATATTGTATTGCAACTTAAAGTCTGTCATGGTTGCATTTTATTTTGTGTGCTCATTGGGGGGGGGGGGGG